>JAKOGI010001565.1:125000-215282 GCA_029747015.1 Carnegiea gigantea | reverse complement strand
ATATATATATATATATATATATATATATATATATATAAATGTTATATATATATATATATATATATATATATATATATATATATATATATATATATATATATGTATGAGAAGGTAGGGAGAAGAGACGATCAAATCCAAACCCTTGACTTATCTAAACACTTATATTGCTGCGCAAGTCAATTTCTACCTTTGTGGACTACCAAAGACACCTCTCTAGGTAAAATTCTCTAGAAGAAGCTTAGTTCAAAATAAATAAATGGAAAAAACCTGAAATGCCTTAATTAAAAGCAGCATCCTAACTCAATTGTGAATTTATTTTTAGATTATATCAAACATATTCTAAAGAAGAAAAAAGATGGATAGAAAAATATTATATCCAAAAAAAATTAATTATCTGCAAACGATTAACCGTCCTAAAGATGTTATTTTGAAGAATGAAGATTGATTAAACCTCTTAATGTATGAGGAAGAAAGGAGAACTTACTTAGAATTTTTGAAAAATCTTGAAAACAAATTTTATAAAAACAATGATAATAGTCTAGACACTAAAGAGATAAATCAATCAATTGACCAACTATAACACAAATGAAGTTAATTAACATAACTTTTGAAGGTGCTTTAAAACCTAGAAAAAAAAGTGAATACAGTCCATTAGAAATTAATATCCTAGAAGAAATAACTCCCAAAAGTGATGATAAAAAATATATTAAAATATATCAAAATAGACTTTAAAAGTAGTAGAAGAATCATAAAAAATTACAGAAGAACGAAGACGACTTAAAGGGAAAGATAGATAGGAAGAAAATGACAAAGATAAGTGATAGGAGAATATAATAAGTCTATTGATGACCTACTAAAGGAATTAGAAGATCTAACGAAATCAGAGATTGTAAAACAAGTAAATATGAATATAAATACAAAAGGACCAACAGGAAGTGTAGGAAGTAATGTTCCTAATCCTAGCAACTATAAGTAATGTGAAAATTCAAATCCGTTTAAATAATGTTTAGTCCCTTGGAGATCTCGAATAAAAACGGCACATAGTTCTAGCTATATATAAAGAACTATTAATGAAGAATTTAAACCAAGCAATCTTTTAATTCAAGAGTCAGTTCCAGCATGGGGATATTGGGCATATTTTCTAACCTAGACTATGTAACTAATAAACGAAAGACCCCAGATGTTTGGAAAATATTACAAGTACTATCTCTAATAAGTGAACCACTTTATACTGAAGAAGATAGAGATGTAAGCGCCATTTACAACTTAATAGTTAGTTCCATCCAAGGAATAGCATATAACTAGTACACAGGAATATCTTCTAATATAAATACAGGAGGACTAATAGGAAGTGTAGGAAGTAACATTCCTAATCCTAGCAACTATGAACAAGATGAAAATTCAAATCCGTTTAACTATAGTTCAGTCCCTAGGAGATCTCAAATAGAAACGGCCGCATGGTTCTAGCTATAAACAAAGAAATATTACTGAAGAATTTAAACTAAGAAATCCTTTAATTCAAGAGTCAGTTCTAGTATGGTAATATTTTCTAACTTAGACTATGTAACTAATAAAAGAAAGACCCTAGATGTTTAGAAAATATTAGTAGTACTATCTCTAATATGGGAACCAGTTTATGCTAAAGAAGATATAAATGTAAACGCTATTTACAACTTAATAATTAATTCCTTCCAAGGAATGGTATATAACTGGTACACAAGAATATCTTCTAATATAAGAAATTTAATAGAAGTTGACCTAAAAGAAACCTGAGAATTGGTGTAGAAGAAGGATTACGGACTATTCAAAAATATCTAATTAGACAATTTGGAGGATGTGAATATGTAGAAGACCAGGAAAATTCAAAGGTAGAAAAGAAATGGGAAGCATTATACAAATTAACCAATTTAAGATTCTGCAACATATACAACTTTAAAAATTCCATATGCGAATTTGATAAATATTATCATGAACTTTATGATTCAACAGAAAATCAAGCCTAGCGGTGTGCAAAACCGGTTAGCCAAAGTTTTTGTTAATCGAAAATCAGTTAACCAATTTTTCAGTTCAAAAAAAATCAAAAGTGTAACTGAATCGAAAATTTCGATTAACCATTTTTCAGTTAACTGAAAACTTCCGTTTGTTTGAAGCATGAGCCATAACCAAACTGAAAAAATCGGTTAAGTAGTTTTTCGATTCGGTTAATCGATTTTTCGGTTCGATTACTGGCCAACCGTTCACAAATAATTAAAAACGTTTACTTTCTTACCTAAATTTCTCTTTTTTTTATATTTAAATTCTTTTTATAAAAATTAAACTTTGGTTACTATTTATAAATAATAAAAAAGGTGCACTTTTGTGCTTTAATTTTTTATTTTTTATGTAAAATTTTTTTAAAAACAAAATATTTTGTGATTCAGTTAACCGCCAGTGAACCAAATTTTCAAATCATCTGAACCATAACCAAACAAAAATCCAAAATTTTTTCCAGTTTGGTTAAATGAACCAATTTTTTTGAAAAAATTATTCAGTTAACCGGTTTCTCAATTTGATTTTTTCAGTTTTTCGGTTCAGTTTTCGATTTCAGGTTTACAATTTAATAGTTAATTCCTACCCAAGAATAGTATATAACTGGTACATAGGAATATCTTCTAATATAGGAAATTTAATATAAATCTATGTAAAAAGAATCATAAGAGTTTATGTAGAAGGAGTATGGACTTTAGAAAAATATCTAATTGGACAATTTGAAGGATATGAATATGTAGAAGACCAAGAAAATTAAAAGTTAGAAAACAAAAGAGAATCATTATACAAATTAACCAATTCAAAAATCCACAACTTATGCAACTTTAAAAGTTTCTTTTGCGAATTCAACAAATATTATTATGAACTTTATGATTTAATAGAAAATCAAGAAACTTATATACAACTATTGCTAAACAAGCTTCCCATTCCATGGAATAAATATTTCTCAGAAAAATTTGAAGAATTTGCAGGACAACCCATAGCCTCTAGAACTGTTGCAGCAACACAAATTGCAATAAATAGAGAAATGGTACAATTATGCTTATAAGAAACTAGAAGAGGACATATTAAAGAAGTAACATTATGTTGCAATGATATTACAGAATAAGGACAATATGAATACAAAAATTATCCTAATTACAAACCAAAAAAGAAAAAGAAATTTAAAGAAGAATATAAAGAAATCTCCACAAAAGAAAATTCCAAAGAAAAAGTTTTCTAAAACGAAAAGCCCTAAACCAAAAGGAACAAAAATAGAGAAATACCTTAACAAACCCCAAAAAAGCAATAAACACTTTAGGCATGAAAAGTTATCTCAGGAAGACTTCAATCCAGAAAACAAATATTATTAAAGAAATAAAAAACTCACTGCTTGTCTATGTTGGAATTGCGAAGAAATTAGACATAAATCTGTTGATTGCAATAAAAGAAAAGCTAATATAGTGAAACTTTCCTCAGAAGAATTTTGAAGAGATACAGAAAGAATTATATCTAATAGACTCTAATAAATATGATGTTGTCTCTAGTTTCCACGAATCTATTAGCTCTTAAGAAGACATAAATACTTCATAAACAAAACGGTTATTCAGAAACTGAAGATGAATACTGAGGAAACATAGATAGTTCAACAACAAGAACAAGAGTGTAATGAAAACTATATAGGAATAATCACATTCAATCAACGTCTTTATAAAAATATAATAGCCAAGGACTTGTCTCTTAAAGATCGTAGAAATTTCATAAAGAGAATAGATGATTTTCTGATAAGAAAACTAATAAGATATTTCAAACTTTATACAACAGAACAACTAGTTTATGTTTAGAATTTACGAGGTAATATGACTAATGACTTTAGAAATAATTGGAAAATTTTTAGAAGAAATTCTCTCAAGGGACAAAAGTTTAATTAAATATGTACATTTACAAGGAATACATATAGCCGCAAAAGCGTGGTTTAAAGGAGTTAACTATCATTCTATCATTAGTTAAAGATTTAAAGATATCCAAAATAGTCATTTAGGAACTCTATAAGGAAACCTAATTTATTCAAAACTAATTTTTGAAAGTTATCCTAATTATTCTATCAATCTTAGAAGCAGAAACATAGAAGACACTCTTAATTTGCAATTTAAACTTTTAACAGATATAGGACAAAAATTTAGAAATGATGCATTATCCATTTATTATAGGGGATTATATGCTTTCTCTAACACTAATTTTCCCATAAAGGAAATAAAGCGAAAAGAAAAGATTGCTGGAGACCCTATCTTCTCTACTATAAGTACTGTAATAGCACCACTACCTTAAGAAGTTATATTACCTACACTAAGAAATTTTCAACCAATAGAAGATGATGAAGCACTAAGACTATCCTACACAAAAAGAGGAATGAGAATCTCTAATGAACCAACTTCAACCATAACTTGTAGTATGTCAAGATTCAATCATGGACCCATTAGTGAAATAGATACTGATAATAGAACATGTAAAGCTAAGCTAGAATACTTTAACGATAAAACATTGATTAAAGATAAAATCTTAATCGACACAAGAGCCTCTTAGTGCCATTGTATAACTCTACCAATTCTGATTAGCCAAGCTCCATAATATAAGTTTATTACATATGATGGTAGAAGATCCACCTTCACCAAAAATCTAGAATCATGATGAAAACTCCCGACTCTATCCTTTTAGAATTTGATTGGTATATTAACCCCACAATTAACAGTGAATTTCATCACATTTTATTGGGAATGAACTAGACCAATTTACATCATATGAAATAAAACTAACTCATATTACCCTAGTTGATAAACAAAGCAACATTATCCTTGATAGAATATGAAATAACTACAAATTCCTATCCTTACATATATTGAAGTAGTGGTAAAGGATTTAGATGTTACCATTACAACCTTAATAGATACATAATATGAGTTGTCCTCTTTTCAGGACTTTTTACTACCAAAATGGGAGACACTCTCATCTAATAAAAACATTAAATTTAAGGTGTTCACCCTACGACTACTTAGATTTGTTACAAGGTAATGTCCCCATTATATTAGGAAACAAAATGCTAAATATTCATTTAGTAGGACAGTACAATTCTGGATATGATATTTTATTAGGAAATAATTTTCACAAACAATTTGCTAAATTCATTCAAACTCTATATACAATTTACCTTACCACCGAATGTGGCCATACACTAAAAATTCCTACACTAAAACAACCTTATAGAGTACATGCAAAGCGTAATGGATAGGGATATGAACAAGTCACACTCTCCACACAATACAAAACCAAGCTTTTACGTCAATATAATCACTAAGAAAGACTTGCTTAATAAACTAAATCAAATCTTTTGTGAGAATCTTTTACAATTATGAAAAATGGAACATCCAAGAGCAAAAATAGAATTCATGTCAGAAGTATATATTAAAGAAAAACCTGCACTTTATACCTCAGAAGATATAAAAGAATTTTCTATAGGATCAAAGAGTTATTAGAAAAAGGACTAATATACCTGTAAAAGGTACCTACTCATCACCAACCTTTATGATTATGAATGAAGCAAAAAAATGAAGAAATAAAGCAAGAATGGTTATTAATTACAGAAACCTTAAGGAATTCACAAAAACAGACAATTATTTCTTACCTAACAAAGAAGTTTTAATCAATCTTGTCAGAAATAGAAAATATTTTTAAAAATTTGACAGTAAATTAGGATTTTGGCAAACAAAAATAGAGAAAGAAAGTATCAAATATATAGGCTTCAGTACTTAAGAATTCTATGAATGGATTGTAAAGTCATTTCGGTTCAAAAATGCACCTAGAATATTTCAAAGAAGAATAGATGATGCATTTAAACATCTCAACTCATTTTTAGTTCTTTATGTTGGTGATATTTTAATTAGCTCCAATACTCTAGAAGAACACAGAGAACTCTAAAAATATTTAAGAAACTACTATAAAAGAAGGAATATGTCTCAATGAAAAGAAGGCCACAATTGAACAAGAGAAGATTGAATTTTTAGGATTCGAATTGGGTTCAAATGGTATCTCCTTGCAAAATCATATTTCAAGAAAAATAATAGAATACCTTGATGAATTAAGAACTAAAAAACAAATACAAGGTTTGTTTTTTGGGATAACGAATTATGCTAGCTCTTATTCTTAACTTAGTAAAGAAAAAGAAAGATTTACAAGGCCTTCCAAGAAAACATAACACCGAAGGGATGGAGCAATCACCATACCCAAATAGTTAAAAAGCTTAAAGAAGGATGCAAAAATTTACCCCCTGTAAGATTATCAGAACCAGAAGACAATTTAATAACGTAAATTGATGCTTCTGATAAAGTTTGATCAAATGTACTTATAACTGATCTTAATGAAGTATGTGGATACCATAGTGGCACCTTTTCCAAAACTACAAAAAAAACAACACAATGCAAAAGGAGATCTTAGCTATAATAAGAGGATTTAAAAAATGGAGATTATTTGTTCGACCCAAACCTTCTGAGCACTAACTGATAATAAAGCTACAACTATATTTATCTAACAAGTATTAGATAATAACCCTCATATGCACAAATTTCATAAATGTCAAACTTTCTTATCTCAACTCAACATTGTTTATGAGCATATTGTAGGAAATAATTTTTTTTAGTAAATTATCTAACACGAGAATCGAAGTATCTCAATAGTGATGATTCCGGACTAGCTAAAAGAACTTGAAGATATTGTTATCAACATCAAGGAATATCTGGAAACTATCTCAGTAGGACTAGAACAACTCAAAACAAGAGTCAAAGCTATAGTTGATAATATCACAATAGAAATTGATGAGCTCTCTTCAAGAACTAACAACATCATCGGAAACATTAAGAAAGATCAAGAACAAGGAAGAACTGTGATAGCAGAGATATTAAAGTCAATTAGCTCTCTAAAATCACTTTCTTCAACTATGTCAACTATATCAACTAGAAGCCAAGCAAAGCCACAAACGTCGCCAACTATTAAAGCTGTAGAACCAAGTTTAAGCACTCCATTTCTCGAAAAAGAGAAAAAATTGCTAGAACTAAGGGTGAAACTACTAGCAAAGCAAACTATGAATTAAACTAAAAAAATTTGTTCCTTTTGATATTTGTGACCCCTTCATTACCGGATACCATAAAACAATTGACTTAGTTTACTGGAAATTCCATGAAGTATCTCAAATCTTTTATAGTGGAGCAAAATCACTATTTGCCAGACTCATTGCTTGTACACAAGCAAATCTGGAGATAATCTACCAATTTGATGAATATGGATACCTCGATCTTGTTTATCTAGATTCAAAATTAACTGAAATGTCCAAATTTCCAACTGAAATAATTCAAGTCCTTAGAACTTTCAAACGACCTATTTTTATAAAGTTCCATGCCATACCACCAATAGATGAAGAGACTGGCATTCTACATCCTAGAATCATCATAATTCATGTGAGATACATCTCTAAACATTTTGAACTAAATATCGAAGCTAGTAAGAAATTTAAACCATTCATATTCAATGAATCATGAATCAACTATAGAAGAAGAAGTAGAGCCATCGCTGTCAAATGCCAAGGTGATGAACTATACGCTTCCGAACTAAGATGTCTCTACTGAGGAACTAGCTACGTCACTCTAACAAAAGAAGGAATGCTAGAAGGGAACTATAGAGATTAACTCTTAAAGTTTCTCGTTAGACTCGAGCTAGAAAACTTTCAAGGACCTACAGCTGGTAAGAACAAATTTACTAAACCAGTTAGAAAAGAAGAAGAAAAACAAAAACAATTAATAACAGCCAACATTTTTCCATTAATAGGGTGGATATAAGGCTGAGATCTTGCCAACACTCACATGCTTATCTTAAGGAATCCGAATTATTGTAACTTTTTGAATTATTGATATACTATCTTATCTCTAAACCAATAATTGTATTACTCTAGCTTTAACATGATGTAAGCACTTACATAAGCATTACCATTAGAGATGTTATAAATAAGTGTAATCTCTACGAGAAAAGACAGAGGCATTTTGGGCAAAGAATAAATCACCAAAATAGTAGTCCGTTCAAAATATATTCTAAATTTTCTGTTTCGGTGGGAAACCAACTAACAAAAGAACTATCTTCCAGAAAAGCCTGAGTTTCTATCTTCATGCTTCAAAGTTCTTGAGAAGGGAGAAATAGTTTGTAGATCGAAGCAAGTCCAAGTAAGACCCGTGGAGAGGAATGACGTGGTGGCATATCAAAGAACTAAAAGTCTCGAGGAAGCATACTTAGAAGAAAGAAGGTATAAATTTCTTATGCTTTCTTATGATAGTGCAAATTATTCCTATACGAGTAGCATTCAATGCCATTTAAAACAAAGTTATATATTTTTCATTCATTATTGTTCTCTCAACAAAGAGTTTTAAATCTTTTTCTAGGAAAAGTTATCAGTCCAGCAAGAATAATGGTATTAGAGCTACCTAAGATCTACCCATGATCAACCCAGAACATGAGTTCTTGTATAAACAAACTACAATCAGATTCTAGAATAGCCAAAGAAGGAGATTACTTAAGTGGACAAAGCTTTAATCTACCCAAACTTAGATACTATTCACAAGAACAAGCATGAGATTTCTTAAGTTCATTTCATCAAACACCTAGAATCATAGGGCGGAGCTGTTTGGAGTATAACAAAACTAGGTTAAACTACCTCCTAGCTCTCCCTTATACTATTCAACTAATAACCATAAATATAATCAGATATCAGATTGTTTTATTAGAAGTGACCTTTGAATATAATATATGGCATCAACCTCATAGAAACATAAACAAATCTTAGATAACGTATTATACAGACAAAGAAAATGATTAGAAAAGCCATAAGAGAAGACTCAAAATTAAGATTTCAATAAGAAAATCATATAACAACAAGAAGGGCGGTCCAGCAATTTGGCTAGAAAACAAATTAACAAAACAACAAATTAAACTAAAAATGGAAAAATAAAAGACAAATAAATCTACATTCCTAAGTTTAGTCAAATGGTCTACATATAGTTGTCTCACACTTCTCACAAAAATCATTTCTCACCTTATCTAAGCCCATACATATATATACATATAAATATATATATATATATATATATATATGTAAATAATATGTATGTATGTATGTATGTATGTATATGTATATGTGATATATATATATATATATATATATATATATATATATATATATAATATATATTATTTATATATATATATATATATGTTTGTATATATAATATATATATATATGTGTGTGTGCGCGTGCGCGCACGCATGTGTTTAGACACACACACGTATATAGACATCGACACAGACATAAACACACACACACACACACACACACACACACACACACACACACACACATATACACATATTCATATATGTATATATATACGTATACACACACACGTGCGTCTGCGCACACACACACAGAGACACACATATACACGTACGCGCACGCGCACACACACACACACACACACACACACACATATACATATATATTGTGATATCTAGGGTTTTTAATTTCGATTTTCTATTGAGTTAACAATTTTATTAACCATACTTTTGTATATTAGCTATATTTGAGCAATATTTGCGTGTTAAATTAGTATAATAGTTCATGCGGCCAAAGTTTTCGGATTTCCTTGATTCATTGCGTGGTTTCATAGAATTAATAAATTTTATCAAAATTAGGCTGAGTCGAGATTACACAAAATTAGTGAAGTCGAATTAGGCTATTTGAGGTTGGATTGATTTGGGCTCAACTTATTTGGGCCTAGGTTTCACTCAAGTGGATTAAAAAAAAAAAAAAGGAAAAAGGGGTTGAAGCGCCTGGGTTTTAAAAAAAAAAAAAAGCAGCAAGGCAGGAGGGTTCTGCTACCCAGCACCGCGACCCCAAGTCCGTCACAGAGCGAGAGAGAGAGAGAGAGAGAGAGAGAGAGAGAGAGAGAGAGAGAGAGAGAGAGATGGGAGAGAGAGGGAGAGAGAGAATAGGGCAGTAGTGTATCGCAGCCACGCTAATGCCTGGCTGGCCATCGTCGCACCTGGCATGATCCGATTTCATGCATCCACCACTTTGAACCCTTGCGACCACCACAGAGAGAGAGAGAGTGAGAGAGAGAGAGAGAGAGAGAGGGAATGCTAGTAAGGCCAGAGATGGGTGGGGATGGCAAGGTTGGCGGTGGCTGCCGAGACTGTGGCATCTCTGCTGACCGGTTTGAGCGTTAGTGCCACGGGGGGTGGATATGTGAGTTAGGGTTTGAAAACCTGTGCACCACCACTGCTGCCGCACACCCCCACTGTGACCACCATTGTGGTTGTAGAGCCCAATTCCGGTGATGGGCAGAACTGAAAGAGAGAGAGGGGAAGAAGGTGAGCCAAGTAGCACAGCAACAAGGCTCGAGGTAGCAACAAGGGGGAGGTTAGGAGACTCAAAATTCAACTTCAAGTCAACCCAATTAGCCCAGTAGTTAGGTCCTTAAACTTGGAGCAAGGTGGGTGGTTCTTGATCCCTACCCTATCAATAATTTACAAAGTTTATTCATTGGTTTAGTTGATTCGGTTGTGAAGATGACATCTAAATGAATGGTGAATTATAGGTAGTCGGTGGATTGTTTGAGGCCAATTGAAATGATTTGGGATTGGAATTGAAATGATTTTGAGGATTGTTATGGATGGTGGTGTGAGAAGGGAGCTCGGGTTGTGTGAAAAATACGTGAAATTACGAAGTGCAATTTCGTGCTTTGATGGCAGATATTACTTTTTATTGGCATGAATCAGGTTATAACATGCTGCTGGATCGAGTCGTGGTTTCGTAAGCCTTGGATTTAAGTGTGTACTATACGTGTATGTGATGGCAGAGTTCTAAGCCAAAGTTCTGCAATCTTAGCTGTTCCATATTGTTTGTTTTGTTTAAAGGTCTCGTATTGAATAATTTATGAATTAGGAGTCATTTTCATTGAAGCTCTCTTGATTTACTTAAGCATGCACTACCATTCTCACATTGATACTTTCGAATAATTAAATTCCTCAAGGAATTGGCTTAAGAGTGATTTATTTCTTTTAATGACTAGAGTAATGTCCTGATTACTTAAACAAGTAACTCAACCATTTAAAAATCCCTTGACTACCTCTTGAAATTGTTTAAGTTATTGAGTTCGAAAGCAATGTGAATTACAAATAAATATGCTTACAACATGCCTAATGGTGAGTGTTAATAAGTGTGTGAGTGAATTGCTTTAATGCAGCAAGCGTATTAAGTTATGTGGTTAATAATAGCTGTTAGACCATCCATTCGATAAAAATGCCTTTACGTAAAATACATTATGAGTAAGTTGTAGGCTTGCAAGCTTTTCCGACACATTTTTAACATGACTTCCTTTGAAAAACGATGCGTACTTGGTCATAAATTCGTTTGTAAGCATGTTTCACCAAAATGAATGGTTATATGCTTTTCAAAAGACGAATGGCCTTAATCAGGCATTTCAACCTTGCCGAGAATGAAAAAGTCATTATTATGATATAATGAGAATTTTGATGTAAAATGTGTTTCAAGTGAGATGCACCTAAAACATTTTAGCCTAGGAGGATAACGCTAGTGAATTCCTAGGGAGTAGACCTAGAAGTTTGAACCCTAGAGGACCTTGATGAGGGTAGAACAGAAGTTTAGGGAGCAGATCTAGTATACAAGAACCCTAATTCTTAGGGAGTAGACCCAGAAGTGGGAACCTGGGAAGACCTTGACGAGGGTAATTATCTTTATGAAAGGCCCAGGAATAATATGAAATGTGAGTGATGATCTCACCAGGATGAGTATTAGAATTTGATGCCCTATGAAATGATTTCGTACTTATTAAGTGATGGAAACTCCTTATTTGACGACTATGCTAGCGCAAAGATTTGGAAAAGTGCATGTACTCTTGAAAAGAGCTTTTATTGAGTTCCAAATAATTTTTCAATGAATAAGGACTGTTGTATAAATGCTTGCCTTGGTTTAAGTGATGATCCTTGCCTTTTATATGTTAATCCCACTTTCTTTCTAAAAGAACCTTGTTGGGTGACTTTAAGTTAACTCCTTAATGTTAAGTGTTTATGTGTGAATTGAATGTTTCACTGTTCTCTATACTTGAAATTTTGCATGCGTCAATCTGTTTGAATCTGGCACGCCTACTATATGATGTCAAGCTAATGTAACAAGTGGTTATCACTACTAAAATATGAGAGTCATAGTTAGGCAAGTTGAGATCTTTTGTGTGTGGAATAGAAGAAGGGTAGGGATACCTTTTGAATCTTAGAGGTTGTTGAGGTAATGTCGGATATAAGAGACCTTATATGATTGTCATGTGATATTATATATCAACACATGTATGACCGGTACTTAAAAGTATTATTTGCAATGGTTTTGTTTTCTAGGGGTTGAGGATAATTCACTGAGCATGTTATAGCTCAACCCTTGTCTATTTCCCCTTTTTCTAGGTTTTGATGCGAAAAGTAGCAGTTGATTCTTATAAATCCAGTTTATGCCTTGGATAGGAGTTATAAATGTAGATTATGAGTCAAATGTTGTAATGTAATGAATTCATAAGTTCTTAAACATATGTCAGGGAAGTGCTTTGGCTCATGTATTACATATTGAATAGCGATCACTCTGTATAGCGATGTGAGCCGACCATCTGATTAGTTAATCATCTTTTTAGCTAGAGTTGTTTATTTTTGCAGTGTAAATCCCAGTGCTCAGAATGTGCAAGCCATTGAGCTGTACCTTTTGTTTCTTTCTTTTATTGAACTTCATACTTGGTGTAGTCCGGCCATATTGCCTATGGAGTTGTAGTCTCCGGTGTGTAGCCGACGAGCTTGTGATTATGTCTTCTATGTTTTATAATTGCATGAATCTAATATGAGGCTTTAAGCCTAGAAAATAGTTAGTTTTAATAAGAAACTCTATCCGTTTTGCCCAGGACTGAAGAGAAACATTAACGTCCCTAGCCCCACGGGATAAGGGTGTTATAAATGGTATTAGAGTAAGGTCCTGTGACCATAGGCTGTGACCTAAGTCTTGCATTTCATATAGCCATCTAGGAACATCTTTGTGATGATGCGGCAAATATCGTGCTTTTTGCATAATTGTGTTTTTCGTATGATCTTTGGTGCATTTGACTAATTATGTGTGACTTAAGTAAGCAAATTGATTGGAAAAGTGAGTTGTTTGCTACAGTATGGGCTAAATGACTTGTATTCTCAAGAATAAACTAACTATTTGCTCGATCAGTAATGTTTTATGCATGCACCTTCGATGATTTCATTGAAAGTTTAAAGCACGCCTGGTTTTAAACTCAAACGGTTGGAAATGTGTTAAGCCAAGCCCATTTCTTGCCCTTACATACAATTTGCTCCTCAGGCCCTATAATGGAGTGAGCAGACGTACACAAGCCGACAGAGAAAATAGCAGGAATCGTTAAACTATTCTCATTTTTCAAAACACAAAGATTTTGGAGTATTGAGTTCTTTTCTAACAATTGAATTCGGTTTTGCTCTCATAATCGAAACTTGCACCTATTCTAGGGAAATACATGGGTTAAATTCATGAGTGTTACTATGCATTATGTGACACTATTTATGAGTGCATACATATAGAGATGTGTATATCTCTAGATTTATTATTGATGAAATGTTAAGAAGAAAGATGGAGTTTACTTTCTAGGTTGATAGTTCTACTAGATGATTACCCCTTTATGTGAACTCTGAATTATTTTAATGAAAATAAGCAAGGTCTTTATGTACTTGCTTGCAAATCTGGGTGATAAATAGCGCCTTATTGATTAATGCTTAGGTGTTATACGGAGCATTCCGCATGCTTGCAATTGTTGCTTATACATGGTCATGATTTGGGTTTGTTATTTACATGAAATATATTCATTGTGTCCTATCATGCAATTATCCTTACTCATGAGTCAACTAGGTGCTATGCTAACTGTCAAATGGGTTATTATTATTGTTATGAGATTGGTAGTGTCCTGGGTATATCAAACCCTAATACACCCATAAAGAAAATGGGAGAAAGAGTCTGGTAGACCTTGGAATTGTTGCACCACATGTGTCACCTATTAGGTGAATGACCCACACATTACAGATGCTTCCTTAGTATTAATGTAAAGTTCATAAGCTAGAACTTTCTACAGGTAGACCTTTCCTTTTGTACTGTAAATCCTTAAAGTCTCTATGACCCTAATGGGACATATGGGTGTTATAGACCACTTAGGCATACCCGTAAGGCCGTTAACACTAAAACCTTAGCTTTGGTACCCTCCAATTGTCTAGAACACATCCACTTGCTTCTACAGTTGTACCATATAGCAAAACAAGTGGCAAGTCACCCCATGAAAGTGCAGAGTTGTTATTGGCGGCTAGCTTCTAATCATTTAGGAAAAGCTACAAAGCTTGCCTTTTGACTGTAGGTTGCCACCTAAGGTTTACAATTCCATATAGATGTCTAAACATTTCCTTATATAATGCTATTGTGACTTTATGTGTGTGTGTGTGTGTGTGTTTTTTTTTTTTCAAAACACATATGGGAGCTCATATGGCCATTTAGAGTGGTTATGAAGTAGTTGTAGATGTGCTCATCATTTAATTGCTAAGTAAATGAATTTTTGTTGTTACCTTAGTTTGGAGTATGGGAGAGCTCGTCAAAATACTTGACTTACGTGGTTGGTTGCATGGTAAGGTTGTTAAGTCGCTATTTGTACTACATGCCTCTCCTTTCCTAAAGTTATATTCTTAGTGGTCGATTTGCATTTGTTCGTAATAACATGATCTTGTTGCCGTAGGAGCTTGTATTCATATATTCTTGCTCTTGTGTTATATACTTGATTGGATGACATACAGGGGTCCTGTGCCCATAATTGCATTCTTGACTTGAAGGCTTGTGAATGAGTGTGTGTAAAATAACCTTTGGCATGACCCAACTGAACACCTTGGCACAATATAACTAAGCGATCTTACATTGTGTTTTGCACTATAAGTGTTATACACTTCATGACAATTTTCATAGGAGATTCTAGAGTTGTGCTATTATAGCCATTGTACTTATTGCTATCACTATTTTGCTACCTCATTGTTAGTGTACGTGGCCTTACTTCAATTCTTGGTGCCTTGTGATTAGGATGTCTTGTCATCATTTTGCATATTCCCACTACTATTTTAGACGAAGGATCAACATTTACATATCTGTATGCTTGCTTATAGGAATTTCGAGCAAAATGCAAAAGCGCTAGGTGCACTGATAGTCATAACGAAGCTATATGAACAATTGATCTATGGAATATGGTTGTTGATGTGATTAACTGAAGTGTATGACATGATGTGACCTACTTGTACTAGGGTATCTACTTTTGAAAATCTAATTGGGATACAAAGGGGCCTAGATTTAAGTCTTTTAGCATGGCATCATATTTGTATATTTCCATGATTTAGAAATAACCAGTTCTAAATGGAGATCCAAAGGTAGACCATTATGTTAGCTAGGGTACAATTGCATCACTGGATGCATGAACTAGGTATTAAATCTAGCTTCATTAAGGCCCTTAGCAAACTAATATGCCAGAAATGTACCAAAGTTCCTCGTACGTTTACTACTATTGGACATTCATTTCTACTATGCCATGTTCCTCCAGTTGCTCCCTTACTCATCAATGACAACTCCACATTCCCGCTGCTCATAGCTGCTTGCCACATACCTACTAAATGAGTGCTTATTACTTATTGTTCTTAACTTCAAGGTACGGAGTTATTACTCATATATGATGTCATTACGACATTGAATTTCATTTGAGATTTATTGTTGTTGATACAATGCTATGTGAGACTATGTGATGCGATGTTCTTACCAACCTATCGTTATATGAAAGCTCTTGTTAATTGATTTAATTCTGAAATAAATCATTTACTTCATGGTTACGAATGAATTTGAGTCAGCTAACTACCTTGATATGATCTTAATTTGTTCTGGTTGAGTGGCCATACATTAATGCCCTAGGTACTGAGTCATTTCGATATGTTTATGTAGAGTTGTTCGCTTTGCCGGTATTGCTTGGAATTAGATTAAAAGTCTATGTTCATTTTAAAATAAGTTTAATATGGTTTTCCACACCAATGCATTGGCCCCTCTTATACGCGATTTGCCCTCGGTGCCTTAATAAAGTGAGCAGATGCTTAAAGAGGATTGGTGAGGAGGAGACTGGATAATGTAAATTACTTTTCATAATTTGAAAGTTATATTTCTTTGTTAAGTGAAATCTTGATTTCTCTTATTGATTTTGTGTAAGATGTGTCATGTGTATATGATCCTTCTATTCTACTGTGCATAGAACCTGGAATTTCGAAGATAAAATTCTTTTAGGGGGGAAAATGTAATAGCCGGGGTTTTTAATTTCGAAGTTTCTATTGAGTTAGTAATTTTATTAACCATACTTTTGTATATTAGCTATATTCGAGCAATATTTGCATGTTAAATTAGTATAATAGTTCATGTGGGCTAAATTTTCGAGTTTGCTTGATTCATTATCTGATTTCATATTAAAATTAGGATGAGTCCGGATTACATGAAATTAGTGAAGTCAACTTGGGCTATAAAAGGTTGGATTGATTTGGTTTTCCAACTTATTTGGGCTGAGCCAATTTCACTTAAGTGGATTAAAAGGAAAAAGGGGTTGAAGCCCCTGGCTTTCCAAAAAAAAAAAGCAGTAAGGGGGTAGGGTTCTGCTGCCTAGCACTGCAACCCTTGAGTCCGACATAGAGAGAGAGAGAAAGAGAGAGAGAGAGAGAGAAGGAGGTGTCGGTGTATTGCCGCCATGTTGGTGCCTGGTCGGCCACCGTCGCGCCTGGTACGGCTCGATTACATGCAGCCACCGCTTTGAAGCCCTGCGACTGCCACAGAGAGAGGGGGAATGCTAGCGGGGCCAGAGATGGGCGGGGACAGCAAGGTTGGCGGTGGCTGCGAAGACCGTGGCATCTCTACTGACCGGTTCGAGCCTTGGTGTCACAAGGGTGGATATGAGAGTTAGGTTTGAAAACTCGTGCCCACTACCGGGGCGTAACACCTCCACCGTGACCACCATTATGGTAGTGAAGCTCGGTTCTGATGATGGGCAAAACCGCAAGAGAGAGAGAGAAAGAAGGTGAGCCGAGTAGCACAGTAGCAAGGCTCAGGGCAGTAACGCGGCGGAGGTTAGGATGCTTGAAATTTAGCTTCAAATAAGCCTAATTAGCCTAGAAGTTAAGTTCTTAAGCTTAGAGCGAGATGGGTGATTTTCGATTCCCTAACCTATTTGCAAAGTTTTATTCATTTGTTTATTAGTTGATTTGGTTGTGAAGATGAAATCTAAATTAATTGAGAATTATAGGTAGTAGGTGGATTATTTGAGGCTAATTGAAACTATTTGGGGTTGGAATTGAAATGATTTAAGGATTGTTGTGGATAGTGGTATGGGGAGGAAGTTCAGGTTGTGTGAAAAATTCATGAAATTACAAAGTGTAATTTTGTGCTTTGATGCTATGTATTACTTTTTATTTCCATGAATCTGGTTGTAGCATGCTGCTGAATCAAGTCATAGCTTCATACACCTTTGATTTAAGTGTGTACTATGTGTGTATGTCATGGTCGAGTTCTACGCCACAGTGCTGTAATCTTAGTTTTTCCAGATTGCTTGTTTTGTTTAAAGGTCTTTTACTGAAAAATTTGTGAACTAGGAGTCATTTTGGTTGAAGCTCGCTTGGTTCACTTTAACCATGCACTATCATTCTCACATTGATGCTTTCAAATAATTAAAGTCCACAAGTAATTGGCTTAAGAGTCCTTTGTTTATTTCAATGACTAGCGTAATGTCCTGATTACTTAAAAAAGTAACTCGAATGTTTAACAATCCCTTGACTACTTTTAGAATTTGTTTAAGTTATTAAGTTTGGAAGTAATGTGAATTACAAATGAATATGTTTACAACATGCCTAAAAAAGTGCATTAATAAGTGTGTGAGTGAATTACTTTGATATGACAAGCGTACTGAGCTATGTGGTTAACAATGATAGTTAAACCATTCGTTCAATAAGAATGCCTTTAAGCAAAACAAATTATGAGTAAGTTACAGGCTTGCAAGCTCTTAAGACAAGTTTTCAACATCACTTCCTTTGGAAACAAATGCGTACTAAGTCATTAATTCGTTTATAAGCATGTTTGTCAAAACGAATGGTTATATGCTTTTTGAAAGACGAATGACCTTATTCAGGCATTTTAGCATTCTTAAGAATGAAATTGCTATTATTGTGTTACAATGAGAATTTTGATGCAAAACGGGTCTAAAGTGAGATATATTTGAAACATTTTGGCCTGAGAGGATAGCACTAGTGAATTCTATGGAGCATATGCAGAAGCGAGAACCCTAGAAGACTTTGACGAGGATAAGATACAAGTTTAGAGAGCAGACCCGGTAGGCAGGAACCCTAATTCCTAGGGAGCAGACCCAGTAGGCAAGAACCCTAATTCCTAAGAAGGAGGCCCAGAAGTGGGAACCCTAGAGGAGCCTAACGAGGGTGGAACAGAAGTTTAGAGAGTAGACCCGATATGCGGGAATCCTATTTCCTTAGGAGTAGACCCAGAAGTGGGAACCTTGAAAGTGCCTGACGAGCGTAATTGTCCACTGATTATGAAAGGCCCCAGGGATAATAGGAAATGTGAGTGACGATCTCACCGGAATGGGCACGAATATGTACTGATGCCCTACGAAATGATTTCGTACTTGTTATCTGATGGAAGCTCCTCATTCATGGACTATGCTAGCACAAAGATTTGGAAAAGTGCATGTACTTTTAAGAAGAACTTTTATTGAGTTTCAAATGATTTTTAGTGAATGACCGCAGTTTTATAAATGGTTACTTTGGTTTAAGTAATGGTCCTTGGCTTTTTTGTGTTAATCCCACTTTCTTTCTAAAAGAACCTTGCTGGTTAACTTTAAGTTAACTCGTTGATGTTAAGTATTTATGTGTGAGCTGAATGCTTTAATGTTCTCTATACTTGAAATTTTGCATGAATAAGTCTGTTTGAGTCTGGCATGCCGACTATGTGCTGTCAAGCTAGTCTAACAGGTTGTTGTCATAATTAAAGTATAGGAGCCATAGTTAGGCAAGTTAAGATATCTTGTGCGTAGAATAGAAGAAGGGCAGGGATACTTTCAAATCTTGGAGGTTATTAAGGTAATGTCGAATATGGGTAGGGCTGACAAAAAAACCTCATGTGGAACGAACTTGCTCTAATACCAATTGATGCATGGTGAATTCCATTTGACCAAGTAAAGGTGTGAAATCCATGTAGATGAGCCCAATGGATGTTGAAAACCAGTCTTTGCCAAAGGTGAACAAAGAGAAAGAGGGAAGGAATCCCACAAATGGAAGAATTCTTCTTACGAATTGGATCAACACTTGAGATAGACAATCAAGAGATAAATCAAAGAGGATATATCTAGGGTAAAGGTTAAACCACCACCTAAATTAAAGCAACCCACCCTCTAACCCTCTAGAGCCTTAGCACTAAGGATTAGATTAAAGGGAAGACTCAATTTACCACCCTCCTAAGAGAGCGAAAGAATTTGAGATTTTGAGAAAAACCAAGCTTCAAGCTCTCATATCATTCATGAAATCTGATTTTTCATGGAGGTAATTAGGTCAATAAATACCCAATGGGGGGGGAATTATCTATAAATTAGTGGGGCAAGTGGACTAATAAGAGGTTTACAAAATATCCTACAAAAATAAATAAAGATGCCTAAGATAATTATAATCACTATGAGCTTATTTTCTAGGATTCATCTTCCACATTCTAGAGAGCCATGGCGCTACTCTTCCAAATAAGGTTCCGCCACTTATCGACTCATCCTTTATATGTGAAGAATCATTCCATGCTGATTAATCCCCAAAATTACAGCCTTAAGCTCCTCAATTAACCCCATAATCAGAATCGTGTATTTTCCAGTCCTGGACCGACCCTTACTTGGTATTTAGCCCATAACTTGAATTACTAAGATTTAGGTCCCTAAGTTCGATGGTAATTATTTTTAGGCCCCTGCCTTTTCAAAACTAATTCTAGGATACCCTATATTTTTAGACAACTAATTCTTAGGTCCTTTTTCATATTATTTTAGTCCTTGAGCTTTTTAAAACTGCAGAATAGTTTCTGGAATAGGAAAACTATGCAGATAAGCTATTTTAGGATTTTTTTCAAGAAATATGCTCGATTAAACTTCTTATAATGACTTTACTTGTACTAGTTATCACAATCTACTACTTATATCTTATATATTATACTTTTGGTAGTTACAGGCTCACCATGCTTAGCAAAAATAATTAAAACTTAATTAGAAAGTTTTGACCATTACCTAAACTTAGTCGGCGCTGCACTCCGTCATTCCTCTAGCTTCCAATATACAAAGATGGCTAATCTCAACCCCACCTTCCTTAGATCAGGCACAACATATAACTTTCCATTTCCTACCTCAAACCGTAGTCACTGATCAAGTTTTTAATCTTTTTCAAGGATAAGGAAACTTTGATTAAGAAATTATAATATTTAAGACATAAGGTTTAATTGAACAACGTTCCGTACCAGGAAATTTCTTTTATTGAAAGCTTGAAAGTAGAAGTATTACAACGGAAAACTTGAAGAAGGACTTAAGCTAAGATCATTATAGAAGCTTACTTATATAGAAATGTAGAATCCCGACTTTTCTTTTGCTCAAGAATGCTCAAATTACCTTGTCCCTTCTTAACAATCAACCTCTCCTTTTATCTAGTGTTGGGGGTACATAGGATGTCCTAAAGGCTACAGTACATACTAATTTTTCACATGGCTACAGTACATACTGATGGCTGTAATACGCTACTTTATTTTACAGACCTAACACCTGTCAAAATAGTATAATAATAGAGCAACCACTTTTCAGAGCTTTTAATGATGACAAGACTAGTCATCATTATTGAGATTTTGCATGCCTTCATCTCCAGTTATATCTTCCAGACCATTATTATCTGGATAATGATCAAAACCTTCATTTAATTTAAGATGCTTTGGATCCTATTTCTCAAATAACTCAAGAAGATATTTCTTTTCTTTTTCTGATAGGAATTTTTTAGCTCCAAGATCAAATAGAAAATCAAAGATATCTTCTGATACTGCTCCCTCTACCTTCATGTGTTCTTTAAATTCATCGTCACATGTGAAAGTAGTATTTTCACAATGCATTATCTTTTTTCGTTGTTCAATTAATGCCTAAGTTTGATGATAAATGTTGTAAAAATCGATTGCTCTTGCTAAAGTAGGATCAGTAACAAATCCTCCTCATTCTAGAAACCATTCTTGTCATTGATCATAGGGATCGTTGTAATCAATTATCTGAACAAGATAATAGGTTAGTTTGGCTTTTCCATTTTTATATTCGATTAGTGCACAATGTACCTCCAAATATAGACATCTGTTATATGGAATTCTGGTTGGACCATTAGGAGATATAAGAATCTAATGGATCTTCTTGAATATGCATTGCTGGAATTTGGATATTGTTAAGAAAAATGGGAACTTTGGATCTAGGATTTCCATAAAGTAAACTATTATCTCATATTCCCAGGCTTTAATGATGGGATCATTTAGAGAGATTGAATTTATTGGGAAGCTAACGCCACCAACTCCAGACTTATCAGAAAAATAGGTTGTTGTACTCTAATACTCCCAAATATCATAAGAATAGTTATGATAATAATCGATGCAGGCTGTATACCACTCATTGAACCTTTTTTCTTGAACATGGAAACTTGTTTTTTTCTTGGATATCATAAGAACATCTAAGATAATTAATTTATAACTCTAGAAGGGAAAATTTTTCGGCCATTACAGGCAAAGATAGTAGACCAAAGCATGATCTACTTTTTATTTGAAATTCTAGATTATCAATACGGACCTTACTAGAAGGAGAAACCCGTTCTAGTAGGAATGACATTTTATTATGGATTTCCTCCTTTTTTGGCAAGAGGTTGGCTTTGATGATCACCATTGGCCAGTTCTCAAGTTAAACTATCTGCCAGAGGGCTCTTCGATCCCTGTGTATGTTCAATAGAGAAGGAAAACTGGTTAAGTGTTAAGCTTGTCGTGGAGCTACAAATTAAACTACTACTTTGATTTATAAATAATATTTATAGCATAGAAAAGTAGGGATCAATCCCACAAGGAAAGATTATGTCAAAAAGCTACTTTAATTCTAAATGATTTTACTACTCTAATTTATTATAACTTCTCTTTGTATTTCTAAAATAAATCAAACTTAACAAATAAAAATTTGGAAAAATACTTAATATTGCTCCTACACATTCTAAATGTTATTCTGAAAATAAAACAGTAAATAACTATCCTAAATATTCTTTAAAAAACAGAAATAATAACACAATATTCAACTAAAAATTACAACAGAAAATAACAAGCAGAAAATTAATACTAAAAATTACAAAAAGTAATCCAAATTAATATTCTGACTTTGTAACTCCAAAATCATGTGTAATTAATTTCAGAAAAATTTAAACAGAAAATTAACTCCATAAAATAAAACAGAAAATTAAATTTGAAATTAGAGAAAAAAATAAAGGCACTAATATAAATACGAAATTAAATAACCAAATTGCCTAGATTTTAGGATATAATTTTTTGGACTTAACAAAACCCTAAAAACATAAAATAAAAATTTAAAACATAATTTTCAGATCTATTAAAATAAAAACATGCACATATCCAATTTACGAAATAATTCTGAAACATTATTAAATAATTTTCCAAAATTCTAAAATTAAATAGAGGCAGAATAGCACACTATATAAACCCTAGAATGGATTAAAACATGAAACAACACACAAGGAACTATTTTTAACCTAATTTCTAACAAACCGGTAATTAAACGGTAAAATAGAATATAAATTAAATCTGAAAATTATAATCACACTAAAAATCAAAATCTAACTGATCTAATATTATCAAGACACTACTAAAAGACTATGCTTTTGGGGGCGATAAACGAAATTTATATTAAAGCTAATAATTGAAGAATAAAAATTGATAAACTAAACAAATTAACTAAAAAGCAACAAATAATTATCACAGATACCAAATTTATGAAAAATACTCAGTATAATCTACATCCACCATGCAAATTAATATTTATCATTAACACACAAATCAATTTTATCTATGAGTTAGACTGTAGAAGACATCCACCAGCGGATCTTCCCCATTTCCTTATATTATAGTTTATTTAGGTCCACCCCTAATATAAACCCTACTAGCTTTGATAGCCCTTACACCAGCGCAAGAATTTAATCAAATTAGAGCATTACATATTAGAAAAACATCATCTAATGCCTTGTAATCAATTTACCAGCAAACTAATCTATTAAAGATCTATAACGATTATCTAATTAAAAGAGATGGGTTTGAACTATCCATGATTAATTAGCGTAATACTAATGCTTAAAAGACTATAACTTTTACGTATTGAAGCCTTTTAAACTATTATACGAATTCATATCAAACTAACTAGCATGCATTCTAATTAAAATAACACGAATATCATGAACGATAAGTACTAATCGCTATAGAATCATGAATAAAAGTCAACTAGATAATAAAACATAAAACTTGTTTCAAAATAATTAATTTAGCATGGTTTCAAATAGATTATACCAAGCACAAGGAAATTATTCACTTATATTGAAAATAAAATCACGAAATTCACCGAAATACTCCATGTTTAATAATAAACTAAACAAAAATAAAACAAAAAAAAAATAGAATTTGATAATAGAAAAGTACTTGGCCTGATGTATGGTGAAGCAGGCGTAGAAGATGAGGCATGTGATGTTGGGTAGGAGATTGATGATGACGGTGATTATTGTGATTGTGATGAGGGAGTTGGTGAGGCAGGCATGGTGGTGGAGATGTGTTTGAGGGGGGGAGAAAGCGTGGCTGCCGTGATGATTTTCTGGTTAGGCGTGTGGTGAAGGTAATATATGATGAGGAGGCAGCCGTGGTTTTTGTGTCTGGTAGATGATGATGATATTAAGTGAGAAGAGGGAGGATGTGAGATGAAGAAGTGGAGTCCCGTCAGGGATGAGTAGAGAAGAGGGTTTTTATAATATTAGCTATTAGGGTTTTCTTCTTTAAACTCCTTCTCTTCTAAGTCTTCTAGTTTCTCTTCAACTAGGAGTAATAATTTTGTAACCCTAGCCCAAATAACTCATTATGGAAATAATATTTTTCTATAAATCATTATTTTTGGACTGACTTGATAGCTTAGCGTGTAAAATTCGAACTTCGATGTCTTCTCTTCTCCCCTTTATTTTATTCACGCTTAATCTGAAAAATATATAAAATAAAGCAAATTAGACGAAATACTATATATAATATAATCAAAATAATTATTAAAATAATGCACGATTTTTGACTTAATAAATTCCCCCACACTTAGACTTTGGACGTTCTCGTACAAAGAAATCTTAGACTTGACCTAAAAACTGACCCTCTTTCTTTCTTATAAAGTCATGCATAACTATGATATTCATACTAGGTATTGGCTTGCTTTAAAAACAGTTTTATTGAAAATTAATTAGTTTTTCTTCCAACAAGTGAATAGCTACTAGACATCTAACTATCATGAAAGAGTTTCTTCATCAACCTCACAATATTTCCTCAATGAAGTAATAAGATCAATAATTACCCATCTCTTTTAGGTATGCATACACCGATCAAGATGTCTAAAAAGTTTACGTAAGAAAAATTGAGGTACGGTGTGGCTATAGGGACAATTGAACTAGAACGAATAACTCATTGAAATTGATTCTAAACTTGCCTTGTATTTTTTCCTTCTTTTCCCTCTGTTTTTTTTTTTTTTTCCAACTCCACTTGTGTACATATTCGAGGCCCACATACGGTCTTAGAAATTAAACACTCCCTGTCTCACACTCACCCGAATAGAAGTGTTGGAGCAAACATTTTATTTGCATCATTATTTTTTATTTATTTTATTGACTCACTAGTATGGGAAGTAAGCTTTCCAGTTGTAGTATTGCCTCAAAGGATAGCACTCAGTAGCGCATGCCTCAAAGGGATACTTGTCATTCCTGACTTCAATAAGTTATTCTACTAATTCAATAGTCCAGGAAATGGGCTAGGTCATTTTATTACCTCTGAAGCGGATATTATGCATGACCAAATAAAATGAACAATCATGACAGTTACTCATTAAAGAGATATATGTGGATCAACTCAAACTTCTTTGAATGACAGCTAGCATGCTCAGAAGTTTTCACTCATAGAAGAATAAACTATAAATAGCTAAAAAAATTTTTTTAGCAAGCAAGCCTAGCATAAACTCATATCATGCATTATCTATAAGAAAAAAAAAATTTTTTTAACTCATTTTTTTTTTGTTTTTTTTCAAGAATAAATATTGAAGGAATTAAATGCAGGATGCACCCCCCCCACACTTAATTCATGCATTGTCCCTAATGCATGCTAATTAATAAAAGAAAAGAAGATGCTGAAAGCGAATTAAAAACTTCCCTGAAAAATGTCGGATTGCCTCCCAACCACTGCCTTTGTTTACAGTCATTGGCTCAACGTCATGAAGCTAATGGATCGTCTAGTTGGATCTCTTTCGCTATGCATACATGATTTCTTTACTTTCAAACACCTCAAACGTATACTTCTTTTTATTTTCGATCATGCGACCACTCCTTAATCTCATAAACTAAAACAAACTATAAAAATAAAATACTAGAGCTAAAACAAAACAATAAAGGTAGTAAAATCAAATAGAAGTAAACTAACAATCTTATTTTCTTTCCCCGGCAATGGCAACAAAATTTGTTAAGCTTGTCGTAGAGTTACGAATCAAACCACTGCTTTGATTTATAAATAATAATTATAGCATAGGAAAGTAGGGATCAATCCCACGAGGAAATACTATATCAAAAAGCTAGTTTAATTCTAAATAATTTTACTACTCTAATTTATTATAACTTCTCTTTGCATTTCCAAAATAAATCAAACTTAATAAATAAAAATCTGGAAAAATACTTAATATTGCTCTTACATATTCTAAATTTAATTCTAGAAATAAAATAGTAAATAGCTATCCTAAATATTCTGAAAAAAACGGTAATAATAACACAATATTCAACTGAAAATTAAAACAGAAAATAACAAGCAGAAAATTAATATTAAAAATTACAAAAAGTAATCCAAATTAATATTCTGACTTTGCAACTCCAAAATTATATGTAATTAATTTCAGAAAAATTACAACAGAAAATTAACTTCAGAAAATGAAAGAGAAAATTCAATCTAAAATTCGAGAAAAAAATAAACTGCACAAATATAAATACAAAATTAAATAACAAAATTTCCTAAATTTTAGGATATAATTTTTTGGACTTAACAAAACCCTAAAAACATAAAATAAAAATTAAAAATGCAATTTTTTGATCTATTAAAATAAAAACCTGCATATATCCAATTCACGAAATAATTCTGAAAAATTATTAAATAATTTCCAAAAATTCTGAAATTAAATAGAGGCAGAATAGGATACTATGTAAACCCTAGAATGGATTAAAACATAAAAAAACACAAAAGAAACTATTTTTTTAACCTAATTTCTAACAAACTGATAATTAAACGGCAAAACAGAATGTAAATTAAATTTGAAAATTATAATCACACTAAAAATAAATATCTAACAGATCTAATATTATCAGGACACTACTAACTATTGGGGGGACAAATGAAATTTATATTAAAGCTAATACTTGAAGAATAAAAATTAACAAACTAAACAAATTAACTAAAAAGCAACAAACAATTATCAGAGATATAAAATTCATGAAAAACACTCAGTACAATCTACATCCACCATGCAAATTAATATTTATCATTAATACACAAATCGATTTTATCCATGAGTTAGACTGTAGAAGATACTCACCAGCGGATCTTTCCCCTTTTTCCTTATATTATAGTTTATTTAGGTCCAGCCATAATATAAACCCTACTAGTTTTGATAATCCTTACACTAGCACAAGAATTTAATCAAACTAGAGAATTACGCATTAGAAAAATATCATTTAATGCCTTGTAACTAATTTACCAGCAAACTGATTTAACAAAGATCTATAACGATTACCTAATTAAAAGAGATGGGTTTGAGTCATTCATGATTAATTAGGATAATATTAATACTTAAAAAACCATAACTTTTACGTATTAAAGCCTTTTAAACTATCATATAAATTTGAATTAAACTAACTAGCCTGCATTCTAATTAAAATAACATGAATATCATGAATGATAAGTACTAATCGTTATAAAATCATGAATAAAAATCAACTAGACAATAAAACATAAAACTTGTTTCAAAATAATTAATTTAGCATAGTTTCAAATAGATTATACTAAGTACAAGAAAATTACTAACTCATATTGAAAATAAAATCACAAAATTCACCCAAATACTCCACGTTTAGTAATAAACTAAACAAAAGTAAAAAAAAAAAAAAAATAGAATTTGAATAATAGAAAAGCACTTGGCCTGATGTATGGTGAAGCAGGGATGAGTAGAGAAGAGGGTTTTTATAATATTAGCTATTAGGGTTTTCTTCTTTAAACTCCTTCTCATCTGAGTCTTCTAGTTTCTCTTCAACTAGAAGTAATAATTTTGTAACCCTAGCCCAAATAAATCATTATGGAAATAATATTTTTTCATAAATCATTATTTTTGGATTGACTTGGTAGCTTAGCGTGTAAAATTCGAACTTCGATGTCTTCTCTTCTCCTCTTTATTTTGTTAACGCTTAATCTGAAAAATATATAAAATAAAGCAAATTAGACGAAATAGTATATATAATATAATCAAAATAATTATTAAAACAATACATGATTTTTGACTTGACAAATTCCCCCACACTTGGGCTTTGGACGTCCTCGTGCAAAGAAATCTTAGACTCGACCTAAAAACTGACCCTCTTTCCTTCTTATAATGTCATGCATAACTATGATATTCATACTAGGCATTGGCTTGCTGTAAAAATGGTTTTTTGAAAATTAATTAATTTTCCTTCCAACAAGTGAACAACTACTAGACATTCAACTACCATCAAAGAGTTTGTTCATCAACCTCACAACATTTCCTTAATAAAGCAATAAGATCAATAATTATCCATCTTTTTTAAGTATGCATACACTAATCAAGACATCTAAAAAGCTTACGTAAGAAAAATTGAGGTATGGTATGGCTATAAGAACAATTGAACTAGAATGAATAACTCATTGAAATTGATTCTAAACTTGCCTTGTATTTTTTCCTTCTTTTCTTTCTCTTTCTTTTTTCCAACTCCACTTGCGCACATATTCGAGGCCCATATAGAGTCTTAGAAATTAAACACTCCCTGTCTCACACTCACCCAAATAGAGGCGCTGGAGCAAACATTTTATTTATATCATTATTTTTTATTTATTTTGTTTACTCACTAGTATGGAAAGTAAGCTTTCCAGTAGCAGTATTGCCTCAAATGGTAGCGCCCAGTAGCACATGCTTCAAAGGAGTACTTATCATTCCCGACTTTAATGAGTTATTCTACTAATTCAATAGTCTAGGAAATGGGTTAGGTCATTTTATGACCTCTAAAGCGGATATAATACATGACCAAATAAGATGAACAATCATGACAGTTACTCATTAAAGAGATATATGAGAATTAATTTAAACTTTTTTGAATAACAGCTAGCATGCTCAGAAGTCTTCACTCATAGAAGAATAAACTATAAATAGCTAAAAAAAATTTTTTATGCAAGCAAACCTAGCACAAACTCATACCATGCATTATTTATAAGAAAAAAAAAAAATCTTTTTTTCCCTTTTTTTTGTGTTTGCTTTTTTTTTTTTCAAGAGTAAATACTGCAGGAATTAAATGCAAGATGCACTCCCCGCACTTAATTCATGCATTGTCCCTAATGCATGCTAATTAATAAAAGAAAAGAAGTTGCGGAAAGCGAATTAAAAACTTCCCTGAAAAATGTTGGATTGCCTCCCAACCAGCGTCTTTATTTACAGTCATTGGCTCGACGTCATGAAGTTAATGGATCCTCTAGTTGGATCTCCTTCACTAGGCATACATGATCTCTTTACTTTCAAACACCTCAAACACCTAATTTCTAACAAACTGATAATTAAACGGCAAAACAGAATGTAAATTAAATTTGAAAATTATAATCACACTAAAAATAAATATCTAACAGATCTAATATTATCAGGACACTACTAACTATTGGGGGGACAAATGAAATTTATATTAAAGCTAATACTTGAAGAATAAAAATTAACAAACTAAACAAATTAACTAAAAAGCAACAAACAATTATCAGAGATATAAAATTCATGAAAAACACTCAGTACAATCTACATCCACCATGCAAATTAATATTTATCATTAATACACAAATCGATTTTATCCATGAGTTAGACTGTAGAAGATACTCACCAGCGGATCTTTCCCCTTTTTCCTTATATTATAGTTTATTTAGGTCCAGCCATAATATAAACCCTACTAGTTTTGATAATCCTTACACTAGCACAAGAATTTAATCAAACTAGAGAATTACGCATTAGAAAAATATCATTTAATGCCTTGTAACTAATTTACCAGCAAACTGATTTAACAAAGATCTATAACGATTACCTAATTAAAAGAGATGGGTTTGAGTCATTCATGATTAATTAGGATAATATTAATACTTAAAAAACCATAACTTTTACGTATTAAAGCCTTTTAAACTATCATATAAATTTGAATTAAACTAACTAGCCTGCATTCTAATTAAAATAACATGAATATCATGAATGATAAGTACTAATCGTTATAAAATCATGAATAAAAATCAACTAGACAATAAAACATAAAACTTGTTTCAAAATAATTAATTTAGCATAGTTTCAAATAGATTATACTAAGTACAAGAAAATTACTAACTCATATTGAAAATAAAATCACAAAATTCACCCAAATACTCCACGTTTAGTAATAAACTAAACAAAAGTAAAAAAAAAAAAAAAATAGAATTTGAATAATAGAAAAGCACTTGGCCTGATGTATGGTGAAGCAGGGATGAGTAGAGAAGAGGGTTTTTATAATATTAGCTATTAGGGTTTTCTTCTTTAAACTCCTTCTCATCTGAGTCTTCTAGTTTCTCTTCAACTAGAAGTAATAATTTTGTAACCCTAGCCCAAATAAATCATTATGGAAATAATATTTTTTCATAAATCATTATTTTTGGATTGACTTGGTAGCTTAGCGTGTAAAATTCGAACTTCGATGTCTTCTCTTCTCCTCTTTATTTTGTTAACGCTTAATCTGAAAAATATATAAAATAAAGCAAATTAGACGAAATAGTATATATAATATAATCAAAATAATTATTAAAACAATACATGATTTTTGACTTGACAAATTCCCCCACACTTGGGCTTTGGACGTCCTCGTGCAAAGAAATCTTAGACTCGACCTAAAAACTGACCCTCTTTCCTTCTTATAATGTCATGCATAACTATGATATTCATACTAGGCATTGGCTTGCTGTAAAAATGGTTTTTTGAAAATTAATTAATTTTCCTTCCAACAAGTGAACAACTACTAGACATTCAACTACCATCAAAGAGTTTGTTCATCAACCTCACAACATTTCCTTAATAAAGCAATAAGATCAATAATTATCCATCTTTTTTAAGTATGCATACACTAATCAAGACATCTAAAAAGCTTACGTAAGAAAAATTGAGGTATGGTATGGCTATAAGAACAATTGAACTAGAATGAATAACTCATTGAAATTGATTCTAAACTTGCCTTGTATTTTTTCCTTCTTTTCTTTCTCTTTCTTTTTTCCAACTCCACTTGCGCACATATTCGAGGCCCATATAGAGTCTTAGAAATTAAACACTCCCTGTCTCACACTCACCCAAATAGAGGCGCTGGAGCAAACATTTTATTTATATCATTATTTTTTATTTATTTTGTTTACTCACTAGTATGGAAAGTAAGCTTTCCAGTAGCAGTATTGCCTCAAATGGTAGCGCCCAGTAGCACATGCTTCAAAGGAGTACTTATCATTCCCGACTTTAATGAGTTATTCTACTAATTCAATAGTCTAGGAAATGGGTTAGGTCATTTTATGACCTCTAAAGCGGATATAATACATGACCAAATAAGATGAACAATCATGACAGTTACTCATTAAAGAGATATATGAGAATTAATTTAAACTTTTTTGAATAACAGCTAGCATGCTCAGAAGTCTTCACTCATAGAAGAATAAACTATAAATAGCTAAAAAAATTTTTTTATGCAAGCAAACCTAGCACAAACTCATACCATGCATTATTTATAAGAAAAAAAAAAAAATCTTTTTTTCCCTTTTTTTTTGTGTTTGCTTTTTTTTTTTTTCAAGAGTAAATACTGCAGGAATTAAATGCAAGATGCACTCCCCGCACTTAATTCATGCATTGTCCCTAATGCATGCTAATTAATAAAAGAAAAGAAGTTGCGGAAAGCGAATTAAAAACTTCCCTGAAAAATGTTGGATTGCCTCCCAACCAGCGTCTTTATTTACAGTCATTGGCTCGACGTCATGAAGTTAATGGATCCTCTAGTTGGATCTCCTTCACTAGGCATACATGATCTCTTTACTTTCAAACACCTCAAACGTATGCTCCTTTTTGTTTTCGATCATGCGACCACTCCTTAATCTCATAAACTAAAACAAACTATAAAAATAAAATACTAGAGCTAAAACAAAACTAAAAGTAGTAAAATCAAATAGAAGTAAACTAACGATCTTATTTTTTTTCCTAGCAACGGCGCCAGAATTTGTTAAGCTTGTCGTAGAGTTATAAATTAAACCACTACTTTGATTTATAAATAATATTTATAGCATAAGAAAGTAGGGATCGATCCCACGAAGAAAGATTATGTCAAAAAGTTAGTTAATTCTAAATGATTTTACTACTCTAATTTATTATAACTTCTCTTTGTATTTCTAAAATAAATCAAACATAATAAATAAAAATCTGGAAAAATACTCAATATTGCTCCTGCATATTCTAAATTTAATTCTGGAAATAAAATAGTAAATAGCTATGCTAAATATTCTGGAAAAAAAAACAAGAATAACAACACAATATTCAACTGAAAATTAAAACAGAAAATAAAAAGCAGAAAATTAATATTAAAAATTACAAAAAGTAATCCGAATTAATATTCTGACTTTGTAACTCCAAAATTTTATGTAATTAATTTCAGAAAAATTAAAACAGAAAATTAACTCCAGAAAATGAAACAGAAAATTAAATCTAAAATTAAAGAAAAAAATAACCTACACTAATATAAATACGAAATTAAATATCCAAATTGCCCAAATTTTAGGATATAATTTTCTGGACTTAAACAAACCCTAAAAACATAAAACAAAAATTAAAAACATAATTTTCAGATTTATTAAAATAAAAACCTACACATATCCAATTCACGAAATAATTCTGAAAACTTATTAAATAATTTCAGAAAATTCAAAAATTAAATAGAGGCAGAATGGGACACTATATAAACCCTAGAATGGATTAAAACATGAAAAAACACAAAAAGAACTATTTTTAACCTAATTTCTAACAAACCGGTAATTAAATGGCAAAATAGAATATAAATTAAATCTGAAAATTATAATTACACTAAAAATAGAAATCTAATAGATCTAATATTATCAGGACACTCCTAAAAGACTATGCTTTCACGACAGATAAACAAAATTTATGTTAAAGCTAATAATTGAAGAATAAAAATTGACAAACTAAAGAATTTAACTAAAAAGCAACAAATAATTATCAGAGATATGAAATTTATGAAAATCACTCAGTATAATCTACATCCACCATGCGAATTAATATTTATCATTAACACACAAATCGATTTTATGCATGAGTTAGACTGTAGAAGACATCCACCAGCGAATCTTCCCCGTTTTTCCTTATATTATAGTTTATTTAGGTCCAACCCTAATATAAACCCAACTAGTTTTGATAACCCTTGCACCAACGCAAGAATTTAATCAAACTAGAGCATTACGTGTTAGAAAAATATCATCTAATGCCTTGTAACCAATTTACCAGTAAACTGATTTAACAGAGATCTATAACGATTACTTAATTAAAAGAGATGGGTTTAAATGATTCATGATTAATTAGGGTGATACTAATGCTTAAAAGACTATAACTTTTACGTATTAAAGCCTTTTAAACTATCATATGAATTCGTATTAAACTAACTAGCATGCATTCTAATTAAAATAACACTAATATCATGAACGATAAGTACTAATCGTTATAGAATCATGAATAAAAATCAACTAGATAATAAAACATAAAACTTGTTTCAAAATAATTAATTTAGCATGGTTTCAAATAGATTATACTAAGCAAAAGGAAATTACTCACTCATATTGAAAATAAAATCACAAAATTCACCCAAACACTCCATGTTTAATAATAAACTAAACAAAAGTAAAATAAAAAAATAGAATTTGAATAATAGAAAAGTACTTGGCCTGATGTATGGTGAAGCAGGCGTAGAAGATGAGGCGTGTGATGTTGGGTAGGAGATTGATGATGACGGTGATTATCGTGATTATGATGAGGGAGTTGGTGAGGCAGGCCTGATGGTGGAGATGTGTTTGGGGGGGGGGAGAAAGCGTGGCTGCCGTGATGATTTTCTGGTTAGGCGTGTGGTGAAGATAATATAGGATGAGGAGGCAGCCGTGGTTTTTGTGTCTGGTAGATGATGAAGATATTAAGTGAGAAGAGGGAGGATGTGAGATGAAGAAGTGGAGTTCCGTTAGGGACGAGTAGAGAAGAGGGTTTTTATAATATTAGCTATTAGGGTTTTCTTCTTTAAACTCCTTCTCTTCCACGTCTTCTAGTTTCTCTTCAATTAGAAGTAATAATTTTGTAACCTTAGCCCAAATGAATCATTATGGAAATAATATTTTTTCATAAATCATTATTTTTGGATCGACTTGATAGCTTAGCGTGTAAAATTCAAATTTCGACGTCTTCTCTTCTCCTCTTTATTTTATTAATGCTTAATTTGAAAAATATATAAAATAAAGCAAATTAGATAAAATACTATATATAATATAATCAAAATAATTATTAAAACAATGCATGATTTTTGACTTGACAAATTCCCCCCACACTTAGACTTTGGACGTCCTCGTGCAAAGAAATCTTAAACTCGACCTAAAAACTGACCCTCTTTCTTTCTTATAAAGTCATGCATAACTATGATATTCATACTAGGCATTGGCTTGCTTTAAAAATGGTTTTATTAAAAATTAATTAGTTTTCCTTCCAACAAGTGAATAACTACTAGACATCTAACTACCATCAAAGAGTTTTTTCATCAACCTCACAACATTTTCTTAATGAAGCAACAAGATCAATAATTATTCATCTCTTTTAGGTATGCATACACCGATCAAGATGTCTAAAAAGTTTACGTAAGACAAATTGAGGTACGGTGTGGCTATAGGGACAATTGATCTAGAACGAATAACTCATTGAAATTGATTCTAAACTTGCCTTGTATTTTTTCCTTCTTTTCTTTCTGTTTTTTTTCCCCAACTCCACTTGCGCACATATTCGAGGCCCACATAGGGTCTTAGAAATTAAACGCTCCCTGTCTCACACTCACCCGAATAGAGGTAATGGAGCAAACATTTTATTTACATCATTATTTTTTATTTATTTTATTGACTCACTAGTATGGGAAGCAAGCTTTCTAGTGGCAGTATTGCCTTAAAGGGTAGCACCCAGTAGCGCATGTCTCAAAGGGATACTTGTCATTCCTGACTTTAATGAGTTATTCTACTAATTCAATAGTCTAGGAAATGGGGTAGCTCATTTTATTACCTCTGAAGCGGATATAATACATGACCAAATAAGATGAACAATTATGACGGTTACTCATTAAAGAGATATATGAGGATTAACTCAAACTGCTTTGAATGATAACTAGCATGCTTAGAAGTCTTCACTCATAGAAGAATAAACTATAAATAGCTAAAAAAATTTTTTTAAGCAAGCGAGCCTAGCATGAACTTATATCATGCATTATTTATAAGAATAAATACTGCAAGAATTAAATACAAGATGTAACCCCCCACACTTAATTCATGCATTGTCCCTAATGTATGCTAATTAATAAAAGAAAAGAAGATGCTGAAAGCGAATTAAAAACTTCCTTGAAAAATGTTGAATTGCCTCCCAACCAGCGCCTTTGCTTACAGTCATTGGCTCGACGTCATGAAGCTGATGGATCCTCTAGTTGGATCTCCTTCGCTAAGCATACATGATCTCTTTACTTTCAAACACCTCAAACGTATGCTCCTTTTTGTTTTCGATCACGCGACCACTTCTTAATCTCATAAATTAAAACAAACTATAAAAATAAAATACTAGAGCTAAAACAAAACAATAAAAGTAGTAAAATTAAATAGAAGTAAACTAACGATCATATTTTCTTTCTCCGGTAATGGCGCCAAAATTTATTAAACTTATCACAGAGCAACAAATTAGACCACTACTTTGATTTATAAATAATATTTATAGCATAGGAAAGTAGAGATTGATCCCATGAGGAAAGATTATGTCAAAAAGCTAGTTTAATTCTAAATAATTTTACTACTCTAATTTATTATAACTTCTATTTGTATTTCTAAAATAAATCAAACTTAATAAATAAAAATCTGAAAAAATACTTAATATTGCTCCTACATATTCTAAATTTAATTCTATAAATAAAATAGTAAATAGCTATCTTAAATATTCTGAAAAAAAAAACAGAAATAATAACACAATATTCAAGTGAAAATTAAAATAGAAAATAACAAGCAAAAAATTAATATTAAAAATTACAAAAAGTAATCCAAATTGATTTTTTGACTTTGTAACTCCAAAATTATATGTAATTAATTTCAGAAAAATTAAAACAGAAAATTAACTCCAGAAAATGAAACAGAAAATTAAATTTGAAATTAGAGAAGAAAATAAACTGCACTAATACGAACATAAAATTAAATAACAAAATTGCCCAGATTTTAGGATATAATTTTCTGAACTTAACAAAACCCTAAAAACATAAAATAAAAATTAAAAACGTAATTTTTAGATCTATTAAATAAAAACCTTCACATATCCAATTCACGAAATAATTCTGAAAAATTATTAAATAATTTCCAAAAATTTAGAAATTAAATAGAGGTAGAATAGGACACTATATAAACCCTAGAATGGATTAAAACATGAAAAAACACAAAAGAAACTATTTTTAACCTAATTTCTAATAAACCAATAATTAAACGACAAAACAGAATATAAATTAAATCTGAAAATTATAATCACACTAAAAATCAAAATCTAACTGATTTAATATTATCAGGACACTCCTAAAAGACTACGCTTTTGGGGGGGTAAACGAAATTTATGTTAATTGACAAACAAAACAAATTAACTAAAAAGCAACAAATAATTATCAGAGATACGAAATTTATGAAAAATACTCAGTATAATCTGCATCCACCATGCAAATTAATATTTATCATTAACACATAAATCGATTTTATCCATGAGTTAGACTGTAGAAGACACCTACCAGAGGATCTTTTCCATTTTTCCTTATATTATAGTTTATTCAGGTCCACCCCTAATATAAACCCTACTAGTTTTGATGACCCCTACACCAGTGCAAGAATTCAATCAAACTAGAATATTACGTATTAGAAAAATATTATTTAATGCCTTGTAATCAATTTACCAGTAAACTGATTTAACAAAGATCTACAACGATTACCCAATTAAAAGAGATGAGTTTGAGCCATCCATGATTAATTTGGGTGATACTAATGTTTAAAAGACTATAACTTTTACATATTAAAGCCTTTTAAACTATCATATGAATTTGCATGATACTAACTAGCATGCATTCTAATTAAAATTACACGAATATCATGAACGGTAAATACTAATCGTTATAGAATCATGAATAAAAATCAACTAGATAATAAAAAAAAAACTTGTTTCAAAATAATTAATTTAGCATGGTTTCAAATAGATTATACTAAGCATAAGGAAATTACTCACTCATATTGAAAATAAAATCACAAAATTTATCCAAATACTCTATATTTAATAATGAAATAAACAAAAGTAAAATAAAAAAAATAGAATTTGAATAATAGAAAACTACTTGGCTTGATGTATGGTGAGGCAGGCGTAGAAGATGAGGCGTGTGATGTTGGGCAGGGGATTGATGATGACGGTGATTATCGTGATTGTGATGAGGGAGTTGGTGAGGCGAGTGTGGTGGTGGAGATGTGCTTGAGGGGGCGGGGAGAAACCGTGGCTGCCGTGATGATTTTCTGGTTAGGCGTACGCTGAAGATAATATATGATGAGAAGGCAGCCGTGGTTTTTGTGTCTGGTAGATGATGATGATATTAAGTGAGAAGAGGGAGGATGTGAGATGAAGAAGTGGAGTCCCGTTAGGGATGAGTGGAGAAGAGGGTTTTTATAATATTAGCTATCAGGGTTTTCTTCTTTAAACTTCTTTTCTTCCAAGTCTTCTAGTTTCTCTTCAACTAGGAGTAATAATTTTGTAACCCTAGCCCAAATAAATCATTATGGAAATAATATTTTTTTATAAATCATTATTTTTGGATCGATTTGATGGCTTAGCATGTAAAATCCAAACTTCGACGTCTTCTCTTCTCCTCTTCATTTTATTAATGCTTAATTTGAAAAATATAAAAAATAAACGTAAATTAGATGAAATACTATATATAATGTAATCAAAATAATTATTAGAACAATGCATGATTTTTGACTTAGCATTAAGCCATAATTGCCAACACAGGAATCACCCTTGTGCTTGCATATTTGATAAGTTGTTTTTCACAAAACTAAGTATTCCTTTGCAATCAGTTCGAATAAGAAAAGATTTTGGTGCTAAAAAGATTAAGAACATTTGAATCGTCCTTATGACTACAAAGATTTCTTTTTCCATTATGGGATAGTTGCATTCTGCCTTATTAAAACTTCCACTGCAATATTTGCAGATTTTTCTCTTTCTTTGATTTTGAGTACCACACTCCAATACTCATTGTTGGCTTCTGTCTCAAAAACTAAATCATCTCCTTCATTAGGCAGATTAAGAATAAAGAGATTTTTATACATCTTTTTGAAGTTTTGAATGATCTTTGTATCATTAGTGGTCCAGGTCCAACTTTTTTCTTTCTTGAGTTCTGCTGAATGGCTTTCTTAGTTATGCTAAATCTTTAATGAAATCTGACGTATAAGTAAGACATCCAAGAAACCTTTCTACCTGTTTCCTATCTTCAATCTTTTCGGGGAAATCCTCTATTTTTTTAGGATATGCTTTTGAAGGATGATTTGTCCATCTTTTATTTCTAGGCCTAAGAACTCAATTTCTTGTTCAGCATAAATGCGCTTATTCTTACCAAGTATAATGCCATGATCAATATATCTTTGGGTGACATCTAAGTCATCATCTTTGTGCTGTTCTATGCTTTTGGTAAAGACAAAGATATCATCAATATAAACTAAGCAATAGGAAGATATTATCCATTCTTCTTTGAAATATTTGATGTGCATTTTAAAGACCAAATGGCATTTCAATCCGCTCATAATGTCCTTGAAGGGCACTAAATGTAGTTAAATGAATGCTTTCTTCATCCATTTTAATTTGCCAATATCCACTTTCGCAATCTATTTTCGAGAACCAAGAGGCGCCTTGGATTCTATTGAAAAGGACTATTTTGTTAGGAATGTAATAACTATCAGAGACAGTAATATCATTAAGCTTTTTGTAATTGATTACCATTCTTGCTTTTCCTCTTTTTTTCTCTGCATGATTTCTTACCATGAAAGCAGGATAGGTGTAAGGAATCTTTCTATTTTTGATTAATCCTTTATCTAGAAGTTCTTTAATTTCTTTATCGAATTCTTAGATTTTCTTATGTGTATACACCATTTGTTTAACTCGAATAATGGTGTTGGGATTTAATAGAGTAATTTTGATAAATGTTTTATTTTAATCCTAAACTTTAGAGGATTATTAGAGTAGAGTTTTTTTACATAATTTTTCTTATTGTTCAACAATCTGGTCTTCAATAGATAACTCAAGTAATGAGATGGTTAGTGCTATTTCTCATTGTATTGGTATTACCTTTTCACCACGCTAGTTATGTGTAAACTCAATTCTCTAATGAATATAAGTCTTACTTAATTTTTTAATAGGAGCTGAGTGGCCTTAATTGTGAATATTATTTGGTTTATGGTCTATGTGCATTGAGAAAATAATCTCTGAAAATTATTTCCAATAATCATATCATTAGAGGGTTGACCAGTAGCCCATAGAACTGGTATAATACGTTGAACTCCTCCTAATTCTATGGATAATCCTTCCAGGGCTTTATTGTGGCTCATAATACTATTATCAGCTATTTTTACTTGTAAATGGTTCTTAGCTTTTTTTCATATGAATTCTAGAAATAATGTTCTCCTTTCAAAGCATAGAGAACAACCACTATTTATGTAAGCACACAGTTCATATTTATTATATCCCTCTAAACATACCTTTATTGGAATATAGATGCTATTAGGATTTGTATTGGTAGCTTCATAGCATATCTCCATGGTCATGTTTTTAACTAATTCATCCTCATAGATTGGTTCACTAACAGTTCTAATTTTGTATCCAATGACCTTTCTTTCTAGACTCATACTTCGATCAATATTAGGTCTGGTAGATTCAAAACTCATTCTACTCATTTCACTAGTCATGCTAATTGTATTATCTTCTTTAAGCTCTTCTTTAGCTGATGAAGATTCTTATCCCGAATCTGATCTTGTACTTATGCTTCTCAATAATTGGGGTTTAATAACGATTTTACCCTCCTCATCAATTTTTATTATATTTTTCTTATTGATCTTTGTAGGGTTGGCAAAGCTAGATATAGATGAACGATTGATTATTATATCATGACGATTGGACTTAATCCTCTGGATCTTTTGCATTGGGGTAGGACTTTCAAATTTTTCTACTCCTGTCATTGTTACTGATAAGTGCTTAACATATACATAATTTTTAGGCTATTTTCCCACTTTTTTAAGAGAATTATGGGTTTTAAGTCATACTCTACACCCCTATTCTGGATTTATACTTGGGTATGGTTGTTTGATCTGTTTTGCATGATTTTAGTCCTTTTTACTCAGCATTTACCCCTTATTGGATGTATTTTGACCTCTCCCATGGACACCCATGTGCTGCTACGCTCATGGAGTAAGAAAAGACTAGAAAATCGGTTCCAGCCAAGACCACGTTCGGACCGTGGTGCCTGCCACGGACCGCAGTGAAGGGTAAAACTATTGCCTCTTCATTTTCCTTAGCTGTGTGGCTGAAAACATCCAAATTGTTCTATAAAACGCGTCATTATGTAGCAGAGAAAAAAAAGGAAGGATAGCATAGTTCAATTATCTTTCTCAAATTTGTTCTTTGTAGTTTAGATTTTTAGTTAGGTTATTATTCTTGTGAGGAATCTTAAGAGTTTGTGTTTGATTTTGAGATGGTTTAAAGCCCTTGGTTGTAGGCTATCTCAGTCAAGCCCTTTCTCTCATATTTTGCCAAAGCATTGGTTAGTTGTTTTATCTTTTATCATATATGAGTAGTTTATTTTATCCAGGGATTTAGGAGTTTATGAAAGTGTAAATGGATCATGTTTTAATCTATAGAATTGTGATTATTTCATAATTGGTTTCATTTCATTCTATCAAGTGATTATCATGTTGTGAGTGGATTTTTACCAAAGTTTGCTTACACACTTGAAACAATTGAGTGAAAAATTGAAAGGTGACATTTGATTGTGAGACTGCTTGATAAAACTTTACATAACGTCGTCTTGAAATGGAGACTTACATGCTAGGAGGGCTAGAGTGTAATCAAAGATATTTAACTTGGATTAAGGAAAATTAATTTGAAAGAATGACTTTTGCTTAATTTAGGTAAATTTGGTCAATTTCGGAAGAATAAACTAAATTTTTAGAGATTGCAATTTCTCATGATTAACTGATTAGAGAAAAGCACATGCATATCATCTTGATACAATGAACTTTCATAACTAGATGAATTCCTAGGCATTTTTCCTTAATTGATTTAAAATTAGTGAATTAGAAGTTGTTAAATTGAACCCTCTTGAATTAGAATTTTACTTAGTATATTTTGATAGATAAAACTCGATATATTACATTGGCCCCTAGGGAGCGATCTTTTTATCTATACTACGACTACTCGTGCACTTGCGGCAGTGGTCAAGTTTTTGGCGCTGTTGCTAGAGATCAATCAATTAACTATTGAGTTAGTCTTACGAAAGTGACTAAGTATTTTATTGTCTTTTGCTTTTATTTTCTTTTAAATTTCTTCTTTAATTGCGCTGGTAGTGTTAGTGATAGTGCTTGCAGAAATTTTTCCTGCTTATGCAAAGTCCAATTTTATACGAACCCGATGACGAGATTGAAAGGACTTTCCACTTAAGGAGGAAAAAGCAAAGGATTGAAGAACAAAGACAGGAGGCAAGAACGAACCCAACAAACATGGCAAGAGGAGAAGATGATCAAAGAAGGACACTTCGAGAATTCATTACCACTGGAGCCCGAGGGATCACCTCAAGCATCGCTCGCCCTACTATTGATGCTAACAATTTCGAGCTCAAACCGCACTCATCTCCATGGTACAACAATCCTAATTTCAAGCAACTCTATTGGAAGACCTAAATCTACACCTCTCGGTCTTTTTAGAGGTGCACAACACATTAAAACTTAATGGAGTCTCTACTAATGCCATCTGATTGTGCTTATTTCCCTTCTCATTAAAAGATGAAGCAAGGACTTCGTTACACTTTTTGCCATCAAGATGTATTACCACTTGGGATAAGTTAACAAGAGCCTTCCTCACCAAGTTTTTCCCTCCGAGCAAAATGGCCAGCTTAAGGAATCAAATCACCAACTTTACGCAAAAAGATGAAGAGACGCTCTACAAAGCTTGGGAGCGGTTTAAAGATTTGCTGCGCTTATGCCGCCATGATGGTCTTCAACGTTGGATGATTATCTAAGCTTTTTATAATGGTGTGACCTAATCTGTAAGGTCCATTTTTGATGCAGCGGTGGGAGGAACCTTGATGAACAAAATTAAGTATAAAGCCTATAACTTAATTCAGGAGATGGCACTTAACTATTTTCAATGGTCCACCGAACGAGACCAACCCAAATGGGTTGGAGGCACGCTTGAAGTTGATGCACTTACTTCCCTTTTTGCAAAAGTAGATGCTATGACTCAAAGATTGAAACGAATGAATGTTAATGCTGTGAATCCTAGTGCCCCTTCACCTTGTAAAATTTATGGTTCTATTGAGCATGTGACTTTGAATTGTCAAGTTGGGAGCTCTTTTTCCCAAGACCCTAGTGAAGTTAACTATGTTCAAAACTTTAACCCGAGACCCGCCAATGACCTTTACTCTAATACCTACAATCCGGGTTGGAAGAATCACCCAAATCTCTCATATAGGTCTAATACAAACCCTTCGAATATGCCCCCAATGAAAGCTAGACCATGTCCCAATTTTCAAAGACCTCATTTCCTTCTCAAGTGGCCCAAAATTCCAATTTAGAAGCGATGATGGAAAGCATGGTTATGGCACAACAAAAGTAGGATGAGTATATTAAGCAATTAGCCTCAAAGGTTGATAGGATGTTGGAAGCCTAGATTGCCCAAAAAGCTACCTTTTCATCTACGCCCCTATATAGACTTTCTAGCAAGCCCGAACCTAACCCTCGAGAGCATTGTAACTGTGTCAACTTGAAAGAAGTAGAGGACTTTATTGACCTTGAGGATATACCAATGGAAGAGGGTAGGAAAATAATCATGGCTAGAAGTAAGGAGAGGAATGATGGTGGCAAAACTATCACATTGATAGAGAATGACACCATAGAGATTCCCACAATTTTTCCACCAAAGCTCCCTAACCTAGGCAGTTTTTCTATCCCCTGTATTGTAGGAAAGGTGAAAATTGAGAGAGCTTTATGCAATCTAGGTGCAAGCGTCAGTATAATGCCACCTTCTTTGTTTCATAAGCTTTACCTAAGACCATTACAAGCCGCACCCTTTTCACTACAGTTAGCAGACGGTTCTGAGACGTAACCCAAGGTAGATTGGATAATGTGCCAGTTAATATAGGAGATATTTGGGTATTGGAGGACTTTATCATAGCTGATGTGCTTGAGACCAATGATGCTCACATTATCCTAGGTCGGCCAATTTTGGCTACAGCTAGTTGCCACATTGATGTAAGAAAGAGACGTATAACTTTTAAGGTGGGAGGACACTATGCTGTGTTTTGTCATATGATGGAGAAAGTGATTTCTCTTAATTCTTCTTTATTAGATGATTTTCCCCCTTCCCCTAAGATTGACATGGAGGATATCTTGAATTATAAAGATTCTCCTAACCTTGACTGGATTTCTTATAAGGACCCCAACCAAAGGTATGTTGAGGTGGAGTTTGCTACTCCTATGCCACCTAACATGCCTAGGGTTGAGTACCATATTTCTACTGAGTCTTCTATGAGCGACTATTGCAGGTTTGCCCAGGCTGTTTTTTCTTTGCCCCCTATGGAAGGCTTTGATGCAGATTATGATTTGGGGATTAAACAAGTCGATAGTAGCCCGTATGATAGGCTACGAATGCATTTTGTTTTGTACACTGATAATGTATTATGGCATCAAATTATGAACATGAAGGACCTTCAACCTGAGCTTTTGCGATCCTTCAACTGAAAAAGTTTGACTTTATGGTCCATGATAAAGTCAACGTCCATGCACTTACTATTCCAGAACAAGCATAGAAGAAGGGTCAAACTCTTAACCTTAAAAGAGCGCTTTTTGGAAGACAACCCAAGCTCTTCCCTTTTTTTTTCTTTCCCTAACTTTGATTTTTACTATTTTTGTAGTTTGTGAAAAAAAAGAAGAAAAGAAGAAAATATATGGAATAAAATGTTTGGCACCACGGCCAGGGTACCCAGCACCGTAGCCGTGGGGTGCCAACCCAGAAAAATTTAAAAAAAAACAGAACTAGCAAACCCCACAGTCCATGGTGACATGCTACGGCCTGCGGTCTAGGTCTTTGACCATGGTGCCCCCTCATTTTCCCGCACATTTCATCTTCTTCATGGCACTTACTCTCTCAACCTCCATCTTCTCTCCAAACATCCATAACTACAACCTCTATTCTTACCTCATTTCTTCTCAATTTTTCAAACATTTTCACCCCAAAACATCTCTTTTCACTTAATCTTTCCTTTTTCCACACAAATTTCATCCCTTTCTTCGTCTTTTTCTTCAAACTCATATTACTTCACTCGTCTACCATACCCATCTTTTTCTCTCTCTTATTCTTCTTCTTTTTACTTAAAATCTTCATTTTTCTTCCTTAAAATTTCTTATTTAGGTTTTAGTTTTGGCTTTTGTTTCGTTTTGCAATAATGACACCTACCAAGAGACAAAAGAGCATCAAGGAGGTTGGATCTTCAAGTCAAGCACCAACCCGACCTTAAAGGACATCCCGAACCTCCACCAGTGCGCGAGCTCAAGGTAACGTTCCTCACCCTCTTGGTTTAACACATCCTGATCATGTTGGTAGATATACTTGTTTGAATGAACGCATGGTTGTGGCAGCTAGATATTATGATGATGAATTGTTAGCTCTATTAGGAATGTTAGATGATATTCGGTGGTTATTTGCATGAGGTGGCATGGGACACTTTTTAGAAATAAAAGAGCATACATACCGGGACCTGACCCTAGAGTTCCTGAGTACACTTTATTTCGAGGTCACTAGATGGCCTCAATGTCAAGTTGGGTACAATAACAACAACAACACCACCACCCAGTGTGGGTCCCGCTTTCACGGGGTCTGGAGAGATCCAACATTAGGCAACCTTACCTCTACCGGCATTCCTACCCGTAGAGAGGCCGATTCCAACAGACCCAATAAAAAAGGATTTTGTGAAAATTTTTAAAGAAGAAAGCTTTTATAAAAACATTTAATGGGGAAAATTAAGGCCACATAGCAGGGAATGACTAAGATAAGTTAAAAGGACCAGTTGCTGAAGCTGTGAAACGCAAGAACAAAATAACAGCGAAAGGTAACATACCTTAACAATCAGAGGTGAGCAAACGTTGTCTCTTCCCAGAAGAAAGTGCTACCTGCATACAAACACGACATACGAAAAACCCCTACCCGTACTAAGCCACTGCAACCAAAAGACAACTACAGGGTCGACTCTCTGCGATCTAAGATCTTAATCCTATCCCACCACAGCCTCCTATCCTAAGTCAGGTCCTTCGACAAACCTACAACTTTTAAGTCCTTTGTAATCACCTCGTCCAAACTCTTCTTTGGTCGACCTCTCCCTCTTTTAGCTTCGGGGATGTTGATCATCTCATATCTCCTCACTAGAGCTTCCACACTCCTCCTTTTCACATGGCCAAACCATCGGAGTCTTGTTTCTCTCATCTTATCTTTGATGGGAGCTACTTTAGCTAAGTCCCTGATTTCTCCACTCCTAATCCTGTCTATTCTTGTAAAACCACACATCCACCTAATCATCCTCATCTCTGCTACCATCAACCTTTGAACTTACGTCTTTTTAAAAGGCCAACATTCCGATCCATAGAGAACCGCCAGCCTGACTACCATACGATAGACTTTGCCTTTCAATCCTAGGAGCACCCTTTTGTCACACAGCACACCTGAGGTATACTTCCATTTTAACCAGCCCACTTTTATTCGCTAGTAAATGTCTTCGTCTATATCCCCATTTTACTGAATGATCGAGCCTAAATACTTAAACTTATCGGCCTTAGGTATCGACCTCCCATCCAAGGTGACTTCTCCCCCCGCAACTATCCTTCCATTGAAACAGCAATGAAGGTATTCCGTTTTCGATCTACTTACTCTAAAACCGCTCGCTTCCAGCATATGCCTCTAATGCTCCAACTTATCATTAACTCCCTGTCTGGTCTTATTGATAAGAACAATGTCATCTGCAAATAGCATACACCATGGTAACGCATCTTGAATCTCTCTTATAAGTTCATCCATAACTAGAGTGAAAAGAAAAGGGCTTAAGGCGGAACCCTGATGTAGGCCCATCCCAACGAAGAAGTCATTGGTGACCCCACCTGGCGCCCTAACACTCGTTCTACCTCCCTCGTACATATCCTTAATAACTCGAATATGCAAAGGTGCCACTCCTTTCTTTTCCAAGCATCTCCGCACCACTTCACGCGGAACTCTACTACTTTTTCCAGGTCAATAAACACTATATGAAGATCTACCTTTTTATCTCTGTACAAATCCATGAGCCTTTTAAGGAGGTAAATCGCCTCTATGGTCGACCTACCCGGCATAAAACCAAATTGATTTTCTAAAATCGAAACATCCTTCCGTAACCTTATCTCAATCACCCTCTCCTATAACTTCATAGTGTGGCTGAGCAACTTTATACCCCTAAAATTATTATAATCTTGAATATCACCTTTGTTCTTGTACAGAGGGATAGCTGTGCTAGATCTCCATTCTCTGGGCATCTTAGCGGTCCTAAAAATAACATTGAAAAGCTCTGTTAGCTACTCTAATCCTTCTTTACCTAAACACTTCCATATTCCACTGGCATCTGATCTGGACCCTTTGCCTTCCCATTGGTCATCTTCTTTAAGGCCTCTTTAATCTCATCCTTGGTGATATAACCATACATTCGCGGATCAATTCGCCTCTTACTACACTCTTTGACCCTACGGATCAATGTTAAGTCGGGTACATATCATTTTATTTGTGGGAACAATTTTACGAGTTGAACTTAGGTACCCTTAATGGTATATTTAGTTTTCCACCTAACATGGCTTTACCGAGCTGCCAAGTCCCTCGCGAATTCAATCCGAATGCATTTTGGGGCAAACTTTAGGGGAGTGTTAGGTATAGTGCCAGTTCATCGAAGTGCACTTATATTAGGAACCCTTACATTAGAGTAGCTCAGCGTATCTTAGATTGTTGTTTCTTTGCTCGGGCGATAGTCCGAATGTCATGAGATCATTTAAGTTGTACTTTTTATCCTGTATGCTTGATGGTGTCTAGCTTAACACTGGTTTGTTTTTAGCCAGGTAATTGTATAGTGCTACTATTGGTACTAAAGGCAAGATAGTCATAGGTGGGATTGTGACTACTATTGCTAGAATTTTGGGTATTGAGCCTAACCCTGAGGATAGAGTTTCCAGGTCTAAGCAGCTTGATCAATCTGCTTTTGAAATTATGAACTTTTGTAAAGTTGACGCTGGGCGTTTATGTTAGATTTACCTTGGAGACTGGCCTTTTCCGCTTCCCAATGTCGATCGAACTACCTTACTTCACCCGACTAACCTTTATTGGATACCTAGTAATAATGAGGTTGTTCAACCTGCACCCCCATCATCCAGCCCCTCATTCTAGTCAAGCAGGACCCAGTTCTTCATCTCAACCACCCCCTCCTGACTATATGGACCTCCAAGACACCCTTAGATCCATTCAAGAGCAGCAAGTTTCCCTTCGAGTATTAGTTGCTTCTGAGAATGCCACTCTTCGGGACTTTGTCCAAGAGCGCAATAATGAGCTTCGTAGAATACTTGCTACTCAAACTCAATATTTCAAGGACTATAGGGCATGTCTAGAGACCTGGCGGGATTGACATATCTCTTACGGCTAACCACCCCATCCTCCTCCACCACCTCTTTTCTGATTGCTTTGTGCTACTCCCCTTCCCTTTTTCTATTATGTGCCCATTTGAGGGCAATGTGTGATTTAAGCATGAGAGAGTTAGCCATTATATTTGGCGTCTGATGCCTGATTTGGTGTGGTGTGCTTGTACTTTGTACATGTTGTTTGTGATAGATTTTGGAGTTTTTGTTTTAGGTTTTAACTTTGTTTAGCAGTATTTTAGTAAGTGCATTTAGTTTTCTTTTCATTCTAGGTCGCATTTGAGGTTTTTTTTAATTAGTCCCTTTGCTTTTTCATTTACATTGTTATTAAGAGCATGCATGTACTAAAAAAAAGAAAAAAATTAGAAAGAAAAAAAATCCTTCGATGATGATCCTTCTAAATTTGGTAGACTTCTTTGGTTTAGTCTGATCCTCTGATTTGCCTAAATTGTGCATAAAATGTTTGAGAATGAGTTTGCAAAAACGAGATCCTTGTTTTGACCACATGTCGAGTGCAAGTTGATTACCCCATGAGTCTTTACATGAATTTTAGTATGTGTTTATTAATGAGCTAGTTATGACCTTGGGAGACGTCCTATGAGGATTTGAGCTTTTAGAGAGTATTTATCAATTTAGTCACATATTTTGCTTCATGTGTGACTCTTCCTTGACATCATTTCTCTAGAACTTGCTTTGATTCTCATTTAAGATCACATTTCGCATATGCATTTAGGCAATATGATTGAGGCTTTTTTCTTTGATTCGTTAAACCCAACGGCCTAATAGCCCCCTTTATTGTATATTATATCCCTTGCTAGCCCCTTTGAGCCTATATCCCTTTTTTTAAAAATTTGAACCTCCTATTATTGCCTATGGCCAATGATTATCTTACCCTTAAGCTAAGACTAGAGGAGCGTTTCATTCTTTTGTATCAAATTTGATAGGGCACTAGTGAGGTGGATTGTTCTCTTTTAGTGGGTTTTGGTTGTTTGGTGAAGGGATGTGAAATCTTGATAAATCCCTTGTCTAATCGTACAAAGTTTAGAGAAGAGTTGGAGTTTAAAGTTCATTATGCATTCCCTTGGCTAGCTCAAATGGGGGAAAAAAAACAATAAGAGAAAAAAAAACAACACAAAAATGGGAAGAAGGAATCATAAATTCTTTGCATTTTCAACTCTTTCTCTCTTCAATTGGGAATGTATTTTGTTGATAAATTATAATGGTCTAAGAGGAATGTAGTATGATGCATTGGAATCGTTTAGCTCTTAGTATATGGCTTTTATCTCCTCATTTCCAAAATATTTGTTCCTCTCTTATCTTTACCCATAGCCCCATTACAATCTTATAAAAGTCCTCATGATTGTCTAGTGTGCTTGCATTTTAAGGAAGGCAAATTTGACAGTCTTATCAAGCTTATGGTGGATTGAAGTCTAAGGAATAAGAATTGAGGGAACCTTTATTTATGTATGCATTTTCAAACATATAAGTGATGAGTGCCACATAACTATAGTGAGGTTTTACCGGCCTTGCTAGCTTCACTTGTTTCATATGTTGAATGACTGTAATTGATGATTTGGGGTGATTGATTCAAGTTTGACACTGTGGTCTATCAAGGGATTTTCGAAAATTTCGTTCCCTAATCTATTTGCTAATGATTTTTGCATCTTTTTGGGGTACCATCGGATCCGCTTTGCCATTGGAATGTGTACGATATTTTCGAGTGATAAATGAAGTGCCGCAAGTATACTACTGACATCATAGTACTTGAGGGTCGTTTCCACAGGGACGATGGAAGAGATTAGGTCACTAGTTAAACTAGGGAAATAAGCTAATGTAACACGATTCTAAACTAATATTAAAGCTATAGCAACTAAAATCGTTGATTACAAATAGATCTAAACTAACGTCACATAATACCAAATCCAATCAAATAAGAGTCATTCTAGTGCCACTCAAGAACTTTCAAGCAAGTGGGATTCGAAATTTCATCATTGAACACTTAAGAACACTCCACCAGTCATTTCATCATTCAAAATTCAAGGAAGACAAAATTTTAAGAACTCTCAAGAACACCCAAAACTTCACTGTTGAAAATCAATAACCTATATCTCTAAAGCCAAAATAGAGGCACTAAATAGGGGAGAGGAAAATAGGAGATCGAACATTACTGACATCCATTATCATCATCAATTAAACCTGAAGTAACAAGCATCCAAAACCAAAAATCATGCATTCTGGACTACTAAGAACATGCTATTTCAATAATCATCAATCAATCCTAACGACACGAAAATAAATCTTAGAGTATAATCGAATAAAAATCATCTAACATTAACCATGATATCAACTTAACAAAATCGAAAAGCACATATAGATTTCCTAGTCCAAAATCTACTCCACCAACATCTAAACATCATTGATTCAACTAAGCCAAGATAACCAGAAATTGAGCAAGAGCGTTCGATTTCTCAACTATCATTCAACAAGCATAAAGCATAAATTGAGAATTAAGATTCAAACCCAAACCATGTCTTGGGGTAAAAAGTGAAGCAGGGCCTTGAACCGAGGAGAGAAGCGAGGTTTCAGCCAGCAAAATCAGAAACAAGCTTCACTCATTGCCAACAATGGTGGAAACACCATAACTGTGATCAACAAAATGAAAACAGGGGAGCGGGTGGGTGACCGAAATTAAGCAAAACCAACCTCCCAATCTTACAAAAACAAACTAAAATCGTAAATTACAACTGGGAAACATGAAATAGTAGCATAATTACAAGAAATTTGGAACCAAAAACCAATCTCAAAACCAAACCCTAAACCAAGTTTCTAAAACCCTCACTCTGAAAAGTCGAAAACTTATATGAAATTTTTGCTTAAAAACTCGAAAATTAAAGCTATTTGAACCCTAAAAACCTCCTTACCTTTTTTCTAGAGGCACTACCCTTCAATTTATACAGCTTCCCTTCTCTTCTCCACCGTTGATTCACACCTGAGTTGTACGGTGGGATGGTGATGGTGCTGGTTGCTACGTTGGCGTCCTTAGCGTGAAATCCGGTGAGGATGGTGGATTATGTTGGCACTTGGTGATTCGTTGAAGAGAGAGAGATGAGAAGGATGCTGATGAAGATGGTGAAGCAGGGGAGGAGAGGAGGTATCGGGTTTCTAGTTACTTGAGAGAAGAGAGAAGATGAGAGTTTAAGAAAGGGGAGTTTACGAGCGACGTGACACACACGTGTGGCGGAAATGGGTATAATTGTTTAGGTTTTATTTTTATTGTTATTTTTGTATATTTTTTAACCTTTTTTCACAAAGCTTCCCTTAATTTATTCAACACCTATAAAATAAAATAAAATAAATTAAAAATCTAAAAATAATAATTGTAACGAGCATAAATCAGGTGCAAAAATATTGTAAAAATAACACATTTTTGACACGAACAAATGCCATCACACCAAGATTTTCCTCATCATTGAGTAAAACGACTAAACTAACTAAAAGAAAATGAAGAATAAGAAAAAGAAAATCCTAACTCACTTTTGTAGGAATCACGGTTGTATTTAAGCGTATACAACAAGCTCTTTAAAACCTTTGGTCTCCTAAGTGGACGAGTGAGGTCTTGTGAGGGTTTTCAAGCGAAATAACCACAAAAATTATTTCAAAAAGAAAATCTTTTTGGTTTCTTTCTCAAAGCTAATATGTGCAGAATTAGGGAAAGATATGCACATGTTCTAACGAACTAAATCACCCGTGTAATCAAGTTATTGACCTGCATATGCACAGAATGTACTTCAAAGTCCTCTACCCCATAAATGACATCAGAGCACTAGTTTTTCACCCCATTATACATCAAGATTTTGAATCCATCCCATTGCTGGTGTGCACGTGTATCATCATCTCAAGGCTTAGATTTATCAGAATTAGACTCAATCCCACTTGACTGACACAACTACATTATTAGCATATTAACATATTTTCCAGTAGCAGTATTGCCTCAAAGGGTAACACTCAGTAACACGTGCCTTGAAGGGTAACGCCCTGTAGCGCATACCTCAAAGGGATACTTGTCATTCCAAATTTTATTTCATCTCTTTTTCTTTTTTTCTCTTCTTTATTCATAATTAATTTTTTTTCTCATCTTTTTTTTTTTTTTCCTGAAAGTGGCCAAAACCAGAGTAATCGTGTCACAAGCAAGTTGGAAAGTCATTCATAGCAGGCTAAGACCTAAAGATAATGATGAAGGAAGAAACAAGGATTGGATTACACAATTTGTAATGAATAATTGGGGTTAGGATTAGGGCTTAGAATGACACACTGAAGTCAAAGACTTTTCATGCACATCCTAGTTGCACACAAGCTAATAACCAAAGCACAGGGGATTCAAGCTAATCAGAACTAATACGAAACGTCCCCCAAAAACAAAACAAAATCTTTTTTTGATTTTTTAAAAATTTTCAAAACAAAGTATGTATACATGGGTACCCCGCCCCTACACCAAAATCTCACAATGTCCTCATTAAGAGTGAGACAAACATATGAAGACCAAAAGAAAAATCTAAAAAGAAAACATATGCTCAAAAATAAAAACAAGACCCAAAAACAAAACAACCAATCATAGAAAAAGAAAAGCAACCAACTATACAAAAAGAAACTGGAATAAGACAAAGAAAGAAGAAAAGAGAGAGAGAAGAAGAGGAGAAGAGAAGAAATGTCTAGCAAACTAGGTTGAGTGTTAAGTACACCCAAGCTATCTCAGGCCACAATCACTGATCACGGCTCGGTTCGTAGAGTATCAGACACTCCACATCTTCTTGGCCCAGCAGCTCTAAAAATTGTTTCAAACACTAGCCATTTGCTTTGAAAGTGGCACTACTCTGAGGATCCTGAATTTCAACTGCACCATATAGGGAAAAACATGTGAGACAACATAAGGACCCGTCCACCGGGACCTCAATTTTCCTAGAAACAGTTGGAGCCTAGAGTCATACAAGAGTACTTTCATTCCTGGGGCAAACGCTTTCCTAAAAATATATCGATCGTGAAATAACTTCGCCCTTTCTTTGTAAGATCGAGCACTCTCCTAAGCTTTAGCTCTAATCTCATCAAGCGCACTCAGTTGTAGTCGTCTTTCCTCACCTACTTCAGTCAAGTCATAATTAGGCTTCTTAATGGCCCACCAAGCTTTACGCTCTATCTCCACAGGTAAATGACAAGGCTTACTGTAAACTACCCTATAAGGTGGCATACCTAAGGGAGTTTTGAAGACCGTCCTATATGCCCAAAGACCATCCACTAGCTTGCCAATCCAGCCTTTCTTATTCCTACTCACTATTTTTTCTAAAATCTGTTTGATTTGGCGATTGGATACTACAACATGGCCACTAGTTTGGGGATGGGAGTAACAAGCCTATGGACTATGGAATACCTCTTCAGTAAGGCATTAAAAGATCTATCATTAAAATGGGTGCCCTGATCACTAATGATAGCACGGGGCATACGAAATCGAGCAAAGATGTTCTCCCCAAGGAATTTCACAATGACTTTAACTTCATTGGTCCTAGAAGGGATGGCCTCAACCCATTTAGAAACATAGTCCATAGCGAACAAAATATACTCATTCCCAAAGGAGAATGGAAATGATCCCATAAAGTCAATACCCCACGCATAAAAAACCTCTACAACAATGATGGGGTTCAGTGGCATCATATCTCTCCTCCTTATTCTACCCAACGGCTAGCATCTAGAGCAACTCTTGTAGTACTCAAATGCATCTTTAAATAAAGTAGGCCAATAAAAACCACTACAACAATGATGGAGTTCAGTGGCATCATATCTCTCCTACTTATTCTACCCAACGGCTAGCATCTAGAGCAACTCTTGTAGTACTCAAATGCATCTTTAAATAAAGTAGGCCAATAAAAACCACTACAACAATGATGGAGTTCAGTGGCATCATATCTCTCCTACTTATTCTACCCAACGGCTAGCATCTAGAGCAACTCTTGTAGTACTCAAATGCATCTTTAAATAAAGTAGGCCAGTAAAAACCACATTAAAGAACCTTGGCTGCTATCTTCCTACCACTAAAATTCCCCCCACATGCCTGGTCATGACAAAAAGAAAGGATAGTTCTCACCTCTTGATCGGGAATGCACCTCCTGAAGACTTGGTTAGAGCAGTACTTAAATAGATAAGGGTTATCCCAAACAAAGAATTTCACAAGGTAGAAGAATCTATCTCTGTCATTCTTAGTCCAACCCTCAGGGATCCTACCAGCAACTAAATAGTTCACAATATCAGCATACCAAGGATCAGGGCGAACAACATACAATTGCTCATCAGGGAAGCATTCAGAAACACTGGACTCACTCTCGCTATCATGGAAGATCCTAGATAGATGGTCAGCTACAAGGTTTTCAGAACCTTTCTTATCCTTGATTTCACAGTCAAATTCTTACAAAAGTAAAATCCATCTCATAAATCTAGGCTTAGCATCTTTCTTAGAAAGAAGGTGCTTAAGAGTAGAGTGGTCAGTATAAATAATCACATGTAACCCAATCAGATAAGGTCTAAATTTTTCAAAATCAAAGATCACAGCCAAAAATTCTTTCTCGATAACAGTGTAACTCAACTGAGCATCATTCAACATATGACTAGCATAGTAAATAACATGAGGTTTCTTATCAATACGCTGTCCTAGAATAACCCCAATAGTACAATCAGATGCGTCACACATCAATTCAAATGGTTCTCCCCATATGGGAGGATGAAGAACAGGAGCAGAGATTAAGGCCTCCTTAAGCTTAAAAAATGCCTTATGACACTCTTCAGATAAATGAAATGGCACATCCTTAGCTAGCAGATTGGACAAAGGCTTTGCAATCTTATTAAAGTCCTTAATGAAATGACGATAAAAGCCAGCATGTCCAAGAAAAGACCACACCTCTTTCACATAAGTGGGAAGGGGAAGATTAACAACCAGGTCAGTCTTAGCTTTGTCTACCTCAATTCCATGTCAAGAAATAATGTGTCCTAACACTATACCCTTTTTAACCGTGAGGTGACATTTCTCCCGATTCAAAGTCAAGTTTTTCTCCCTACACCTCTCCAACGCCTTTCTCAGATTAGACAAGCAATTATCAAATGAAGATCCAAACATAGAAAAGTCATCCATGAAAATTTACATACATTACTCAACTAGATCTGGGAAAATAGAGATCATGCATCTTTGAAAGGTAGCAGGGGCATTGCACAGTCCAAACAGCATTCTTCTAAAGGCATGTGTCCTAAATGGATAGGTGAAAGTAGTCCTCTCTTGATCCTCAGGAGCAATAGAGATTTGGGTATAACTGAAATATCCATCTAAAAAGTAATAGAAGGAATATCCAACCACCCTCTCTAGCATTGGATCCAAGAAGGGGAGGAGAAAATGGTCTTTCCTAGTGGCAGCATTCAATTTCCTATAATCTAGACACACACGTCACCCAAATTGAACTCGAGTAAGGACTAAATCGTTCTTATCATGCCTAATCACAGTAATATCGGTCTTCTTAGGAATAACTTGAACAAGGCTAACCCACTTACTATCAGAAATAGGACAAATAATCCCATGGTCTAGCTATCTCAATACTTCCTTCTTAACTACTTCCTGTAAAGTGGGATTCAAACGCATTTGGCGGTCATGGTAGGGCTTAGGATTGTCCTGTAAATAAATTCTATGTTGCACAATAGAAGGACTAATACCCTACATATCCCCTAAAGTCCATACTAGAGCTTCCATATTCTCTCTAAGTAAAGAAATTAGTTTGTTCTCATGGTCCCAATACAAATCAGAAGTAATAATGACAGGTAAGGATTCATCGGGTCCTAGGAATGCATACTTAAGAGAGTCAGGAAGGGATTTCAATTTAAAAGCAACAGGGAAAATAGATTTAGCAGTAGATTCAGAAACAGCAGTAAGCAAACAATTAGCAGTAGAGCACAAGTCATCAAACTCAAACACATCATATTCAGGCTCATCATTTATAAGAAATGACTCATACTCAGTAGCAAATACATTATCAAAAGCATCATCGAATATAGAATCCCCTACGCAGTTAAGAGTAGAAAATTCCATATCATCAAATCCAGAAGTCTGTCTTTGGATGGTAAAGATGTTCATTCCATAGTCATGTTAGCAAAAGATAGTCTCATCATACCATTCCTAAAATTAATGAGGGCATTGGCAGTGGCCAAGAAGAGACGTCCTAGAATCACAGAAACTTGACTGGCTAAGTTGCATACCTTCTCAGTTTCAATCACAACAAAGTCCACTGAGTAAATGAATTCACCCATTCTAATCAGCACATCATCGACTATCCCCCTAGGCACCCTAGTTGATCTATCAGCCAGTTGAATGACCATCTTAGTAGGTTTAAGCTCACCTAACTCTAACCTCTCATACTCAGTAAAGGGTATCAAGTTAACACTAGCCCCTAGGTCAAGCAATGCTCTGTGAATGAGTTGGTCTCCTATAACTATAGACATAGTAGGGTAACCGGGATCTTTATACTTTACCGGGATATGAGAAAGGATGGAATTAGCACCTGAGGTCAATAAAGTCTTCTTAGGTACACCAGTTGCTCTCTTGGTCGTACATAGCTCCTTTAAGAATATAGCATATGGAAGCATCTGTTGATTAGCATCGAGCAAGGGAATGTTGATCTTTGCTTGGGAGAAGGTCTCTCTCATCTTCTCAATATGATCTGGATCTTTCTTCTTTAGCCTATGGGAAAAAGGAGGTAAAGGCATCTGGATTTTCTCAAAAGAAGAAGGGGAAGAAGAATCCTTAGAAGGTGAAGAACTTGCCGTGTCAGAGGAGTCTTTCTCTTTAAACTCCTCTTTCTTAAAAGGTGACTCAGGAGAGGAAGAACTATCTGAAGCATTGGGGACACCGTCAGTAGCATCCCTTGATTGATTGGATAAACTAGTCTCTAGAGGAGAAGAGGGAGAAGAATTTTGGAAGAATTGATGAGGGTACCTGTAAGATTCATTAGGATTTCTGACTTGGTTATCAGCCTCTCGACCAGAACAGAGAGATATAACTGCATTCACTTTCTTCACAGGCTCATTAGGGTTACTAGAAGAAGAAGAGGCGTGACCCTTAGGGTTCACCTCAGGTTAACTTGAGAAACTACCTGGTTTCATGCTAACTGGGAAAACCGTTTTGCCAGCATTCTCATTATTCTTTCCATATTAGCCTTAATCATTCTTTCCACATTATTATTGACTCTCCTCTCCAATTTATTATTATCAGTGTAGCCAGTACTACTAGAAAAAAGGGTGTATCTCGACAATTATTTGCCTTGATTTAGACGCAATAAAGGATCGACATATTTTCGGTTGACGCTTCCAGAAAGGGTCGAGAATTTCAGGGCCGAGATTTCTCGACCCTTTTTGTGGTCGAAAACTACAAAAATCTCGACCCTTTTTATGGACGATAAATGCAACTTTTCGACCACTTGCACTGTCTAGTTTTTATTTTAAGTGGGAGCGGCAAAACATTTGGTGGGATTTATGGTAACCCACAAAAGGGTCGTGATGTATATACATATATTATTTTTATTAATGAGCCCTTTGTGTTCAGTACTATATATATATATATATATATATATATATATATATATATATAGAGAGAGAGAGAGAGGAGAGAGAGAGAGAGAGAGAGAGAGAGAGAGAGAGAGAGAGAGAGAGAGAGAGAGAGAGAGAGAGTGTTTAAGTAATGTAGTGTGTATATATGTAAAAAAACACAAATCTTACATACATTTATATATATAAATATATCCATGTAAGATAACCACAACAGATTAACTATTAGTAATTGTGGTGCTTCAATATACTTGAATTGCATTGGCATAACAGGAAAATAGGTACATAATTTCTTCATTTCAGAAGTCACCTAGCTAATAGGCTGATACAATAGGTAGTCAATTACTATTAAGTACCAAATTTGACAAACACCGTTGTAGGAAATTAAAGTCCTATATATGACGGAATTAATTAGCCAATACTAATAATTAAATTACTAAAATTCAAGTTACGCATTGCTCCTTCAAAAAGCGAAGTGATATATCCAATGCAATCAAAACAACCAAAAGTTTGAAGTACTAAATTTGGCATGATCGATGCAGGAGTTGTAAATTAATTTGCCAATCTGCTGAGGGAGTCATCGAAAGTCTTGATGATGAGCAAGACCACCTCATCTACCTAATTAACTTATGAGGTTGAGGTTGAAGGTCTAGTGTGCCTCGATTCATTGCTAAGGTCATTCCCACTTGATTCTTGTTGAACTTGGAAGAAATGTAAGCAAAAATACATAAATTAAGATCGAAGCCTTATCATAGCCATCCAAAATACGAAACAAATTTGTAACGAACATGACAAACAAAGGCAAGAGAACACAATTTCAAACTAATTGTAAGTCAAAGATAAGTGGCTTAATTAACTCAATCATGCCCATTTTCAAAAATATGATGAATTGAAAACCCCATATTATTAAAAACCCAAACCCAGTACAACATCAAAGTATGATGAATATAATTGAAAACCCTAGATTATTAAAAACCTAGTACAACATCAATGTATGATGAATTGAACTTGAAGATAATATCCTCCAAATACTCGCGACACCCAGATTATTAAAAATGAAAAACCTCAATCCTCAGTAACCAATCAAGTCAGACCACATGATGAGGAGAACAAACCAAATCGTACAACAAACAAGGTTGACAAGCTAGATCTGCCATTGCTAATTGCACTTTCAAAAAATATTCCAATTACCTATGCAAGTAAGATCCTAAATTCGTAACCCAGAAAAAATAAGCAAATGAATAACCCTGTAGAATTTTCAACTTAACCTTGCAGAATTTTCAAAACCAGATTTTGGTAGTTCAAGGAATTCCATGCAAAAGAATAACTAATGTTATGAACTCATCTAGCAGCGTGCTTTTACACTGTTCATACAAAAACAGCATGCAAATACAGAGGGGTGAGGCAGAGGGTTTGGGCAATGCAAATACAGAGGGGTGAGGCAATGCAAAGACTAAATGGGCTTTGCTCCCTTTTTCTTCGCTTTTATGTGTTGCATCCCTGCCTATTAATCTAATCAAAAACCCCACTAAAAATGAATAAGAGACCCATTTAAGTGTGCTATTTAAAAAGAAAGCAAAGGTAAAACCCAAATCATCATCATAATCATCAGTAACAAACAATCCCATTAATGGTCTGCATGCTATGATTGCCTTAGTTGATCCTTAGTTGGACAATATACAGCTGTCACAATTCATCGATAAGTAAAATTTACGTAAAATAATAATTACTGCTTAAACGTTTTTGGGTTTTCAGGTACACAAATTCACAATGCATCCATATTTAGTACTTTAAACTTAAACTTTAAACAAAAAATTGTACAACTAAAACTAAAATCTTACCTCCTGTAAACACTAACTTATTATTCGACCCTATGAAATCCTAATCCTCACATGAAACATGCAAGCATTTGCATCTACCGTATACTCTTAAACTATCAACCAATAGCAACCGAACTATTTCACGTTTTTATGTTTTGAATTTGAATAGTCAAATTTAATTTAGGCCAATATCCATATGACACGTCAGGTAGATCATAATTAGAACTTCTTTGAAGCCTTAATTTGACATATAATTTTGGTCGCATAAGTCGGCCATTTTTTTAGCTGAGTGTACACCCTAAATTTTTCTTTTGCCAATATATTATTGGAAACAGTTACATGCAATAACATGGTGAATGAAGACTAACAAGGCAGCTGTTTGGTCGACAAATGACAATGGAAACCTTAACAAAGAGCAAATCACAAAAATAAGGAAAAGTAAGCATCATCATTCATAACCTGTCAGATGCTCACCAAAAATAGCTCCAGAGAAGAATTAGGGTTCGAATGAGCACAAGTGAAATCAACCACTTTAAACAGAAATTAATAGAGATGAACTTTCAGCCTCCATATACATTCCTCCATTCATAAATAGCATGACTGGCCTAAGGTACACTGTACCACAAACAAATCCTCCAATGCCTCTACTTATAAATCAACAAAAAGGTAAAAGAGAGCAAATACAAAGTGCATCTGAGCAGTAGTTCAAAACCAGAAGCTGGGGGGGAGGGAGATAGTACAAGCAATGTCATAGATTTATCCAGAGATGCACTATACCATAGAGGCACTATATATTCTGACCATAGATATAGCAAAAATTCCAACCATCTCTTTCATCTATATATATTCTGACCACCCATACATGCACTATACCATAGATAAATGTACCAATTCCCTAACTTACATATATAGTAAAACTGATCATGAGCTATAATACAAAACCAGAGGCTTTATATTAACTTCGACTTCAAAAATTGTACAACTGAACAGCAATTTCCTGAACTTAAAGAAAGATTGATAGAAAACACACACCTTTCTTCGGCCTCCTGCTGATAATAGCCTTCAATTTCGCCAATGATGTAGGGCATGAAACAATCTACAATGAAAATTCCAGCAAACCCCTGTGGCCCGTTATCATCAGTTAGCCAAATTGCATAACAGATTACAAAATAAGGGGAAATGAATAGGCAGAGCGATGCTTTCTATGGGCGCACCTATATACACAGTACATGATAATTTTCTAAGCTTTCGAACCCACATCATCCCCTATAGCAAGCTTTCATCTGAAGGAGTGGATGAAAGAAAGGCTATGATAGAGTTTTGGCCACTCTGAACTCTGTCTTTAACAGGGATGTAGAGGAACAGAAAGCACCTTACTTGTTATCTCATTCCAATTGCAACCTTCCCAGAAACCCAAAAGTTCTAAAAACCAACCAAACCCACAACAAATTCAAACACACAAGTTAGAGTTCAAGGAATTACCCGCCGTTGAAGATGCCAAATCGATCGAAAAAACTTCGTCACGCGAATTCAAGCACAGATTGGGAGCGGATCGAGTGACTTGGGGTTCTGGGACACCGTAAAAATTGACGAGATGATTTCGGAACGCAGAGCTGCAGATGGATGGAACAGAGAAGCAAACTTCATCACACGAATTCAAATGCTTACTGGTGTTGGATGATGAGAACTGATTTAGGGTTTTGGAACAGAAGAAATTTAGGGTTTGGGAATAAATTGAGTTGGATGAGGTAGATAACGATAATTCTAGGCAACACGAACGAGAAGCAAGGCGTCCCGCATGTGCATTGAGTTTTCAATTTGCCGTACTTTCCCTTTTTTTTACTTTTCAGAAATCCCTCCAATTATTTCGATTCGCGATGTCTAAACTTGGGCGTGGTTTCCTATGTTTAAAATCTCGACCCTTGTTATAGTCGTGAACTTTTGAACCATAAAAAGCGTCGAAAAAACCAAATTACGGTCGACTTTTTTAAAAAGAGTCGAGACTTAAGGGTCAAAATATAGGTCGATTTCTAGCAGTGCAGGAGGAGGTTAAACTTGAGCTATGGGAGGTGGAGGTCTAGGAACATTTGGCACACCTGAAAAAGTCGGTCTCTGAAAGGAGTTTGAAGGATGAGAGATGGGTTAGGAGTTGTTTCCAGGAAACATCCTAGGTTGAGAATTAGAAACCGTAGCATTTGGTCCACTATTCCATGAAAAGTTAGGGCGATTTCTCCACCTTGGGTTGTAATAAGGGGAGAAGGTGTCATTCTTAGGTGTCTTGAAGGCCATACTCGCTTGCTCTTGTTCAGTTGCTAACTGATGAGCAAAATAAGGACAAGCACTCAAAATATTATCTAGAGCCTGACAATAAGAACAAGAAACTATAGATGTCTGAGATAACTGGGACATCTGGGGAGATAATCCCTTCAACATGTTTTCTAAAACATGAATCTTAGACTCTAAGTGACTTACATCAGAAACAGAATGTAACCCACCCCTTGCAAACCTAGAACTCAGGCTGTCATCACGAGCGATTTCCCATTGCATGGTTTTCTCAGCCAAGTCCTCTAAAAACTCCCAAGCAGCTATGGGGTTCTTAGACAGAAAGCCACCCTAGCACATGGACTCTACCAAGGTCCTAGTCTGTTGGTCAAGTCCTTCATATACAATCTGGCATAAGCATGCTTAGTCTAAACCATGATGGGGACATTGGGCTAACAAATTTTTGAACCTATCAAAATATTTCCAAAATGATTCCCTGTCAAGTTGCATAAATTGATTGATTTCATTCCTCAGCTTAACAGTCTTGGCATTAGGGAAATATTTTCTTAAGAACAATCTTACAAAATCATTCCAAGAAGTAACAGAATTAGCAGCCAAGCCATACATCCAATATTTAGCAGAATCTTTCGAAGCAAGAGGAATCAATTTCATTCGTACAACATTAATGGGAATACTAGGGAAATGCATCATAGAACAAACTTCTTCGAATTCTCTCAAAAATAAATAAGCATCCTCTAAACCTGTGAATTTAGGGAGTATCTAAGTGTAATGGGGTTTTAACTCGAAGGTCACATTTGGTGCAAGATTAGGCATAACAAAACATGATGACAAAGCAGTCCTAGGAGGATAGAAAATATTACTCAAAGTCCTTTCTTGTGCCATATTTCCTAACTCAAGCTTAGGTTCAGGTTCAGATTCGGGTTCTAAGTCACGGTCAGACTCACTCCTTATGAGTTTTTGATTTTTAGGGTCTCTAATCCAACACGTCATATAAACCCCACACCTTCACCAAAAAGTCCCATTTTTGCTCTTTTTTCTCTTTCTTTTTTTTTTTTTTTGATTTTTGAATTTTCTAATTTTTTTTCTTCTTTTTCTTTTTTTAGTTACAAAATCAAAACAAAGTGTTTCTCAACCTTAAGGACAATATACAACAAGAGATAGCCAAATCAAAAACTAATCAAAGGTAAGACACATCCCAACAAAAACTAAATTCAAATTACTAATTCTAAAACTACAAAACACCTTAATCAATAAAAACTATAAATCAATTCTAAGTCTTTTGTTTTTTAGAGTTTTTCGATCAGCCTTTCTTTTTTTGAAGTCTCAAGTTTTCTCTAATTTTATGAGTTTTTCAAGAAATGAATTAAATATACCACAACTAATAACAAATAAACAAAGTCAAAACATAAGCAACTAATAAGAACGAAACTAAGAATAAGAAAAGTGCTCAAACTAAGAAAAACATAAACTTGCCACTTTGTTTTTTGAGGTTTTTAAATCTTTTAATTTTTTTATCGTTTTCAAGTTTTTCTTATTTTTTTCAATTTTTGGCTTTTCCCCTTTTTTTGGATTTTTGAATAGTTCAAACAATGTACTAAATCAAGTCACAACTTAATAACATAATAAAGCAACCTACCATTAAAGTAGCTCTAATGTCATCGGGCCCGGCAACGGCGCCAAAAACTTGCATGTTATTTTCGAGTGATAAATAAAGTGCCGCAAGTATATGACTGACGTCGTAGTACTTGATTGTCGTTTCCACAGGGACGATGCAAGAGATTTAGGTCACTATTTAAACTAGGAAAATAAGCTACTCTAACACGATTCTATACTAAAACTAAAGCCATAACAACTTAAACCGTTGATTACAAATAGATCTAAACTAACATCACATAATACCAAATCCAATCAAACAAGAGTCATTCCCGTGCTACTCAAGAACTTTCAAGCAAGTGGGATTCGAAATTTCATCATTGAACACTTAAGAACACTCCACCAGTAATTTCGAAATTTCAAGCAAGACGAAATTTCAAGAACACTTAAGAACACCGAAAACTTCATCTTTGAAAATCAATAACCCACATCTCTAAAGCCGAAATAGAGGCACTAAAGAGGGGAGAGGAAAGCAGGAGATCGAACATCTCTGACATCCATTATCATCATCAATCAAACCTAAATCGACAAGCATCCAAAACCAAAAATCACGCAGTCTGGATTACTAAGAAAATGCTATTTTCACCATCATCAATCAAACCTAAAGGCACGAAAATAAATTTCAGAGTATAATCGAATAAAAATCAAATAATATTAACCACGATATCAACTCAACAAAATCGAAACGCACATATAGATTTCCCAGTCCAAAATCTGCTCTACCAATATCTAAACATCATTGATTCAACTAAGCCAAGATAACTAGAAACTGAGTAGGAGGGCTCGATTTCTTAGTTGTCATTCAACAAGCATAAAGCACAAATTGAGAATTAAGATTCAAACCCAAACCATGTACTGGGGCAGAACAGCAAAGCAAGGCCTTGAACCGAGGAAAGGAGCGAGGTTTCTGCCAACAAAATCAGAAACAAGCTTCACCCATCGCCAATAATGGTGGAAACGCCATAACCGTGTTCAACAAAATGAAAACAGGGGGGTGGGTGACCGAAATTAAGTAAAACCAACCTCCAAATCTTACAAAAACAAACTAAAATCGTGAATTGCAACTAGGAAACATGAAATAGTAGCATAATTACTTTGGAACCAAAAACCAATCTAAAACCAAACCCTAAACCAAGTTTCTAAAACCCTCACTCTGAAAAGTCGAAAACTCATATGAACTTTTTGCTTAAAAACTCGAAAATTAAAGCTATTTAAACCCTAAAAACATCCTTACTTTTTTCTAGAGCCACTACCCTTCAATTTATACAGCTTCCTTTCTCTTCTCCCTTGTTGATTCACACCTGAGTTGTACGGCGGGATGGCGATGGTGCTGGTTGCTGCACTGGCGTCCTTAGCATGAAATCCGGTGAGGGTGAGGATGGTGGATTGTGTTGGCACTTGGTGATTCGTTGAAGAGAGAGAGATGAGAGGGATGGGGATGAAGATGGTGAAGCAGTGGAGGAGAGGAGGTATTGGGTTTCTGGTTACTCGAGAGGAGAGAGAAGATGAGAGTTTAAGAAAGTGGGGTTTACAAGCGACGTGACACACACGTGTGCGGGAAATGGGTATAATTGGTTAGGTTTTATTTTTATTTTTATTTTTGTATACTTTTTACCTTTTTTCACAAAGCTTCCCTCAATTTATTCAACACCTATAAAATAAAATAAAATTAATTAAAAATCTAACAATAACAATTGTAACGAGCATAAATCAGGTGTAAAAATATTGTAAAAATAACACATTCTTGACACGAACAAATACCCCCACATCAAGATTTTGCTCATCATCCAGTAAAATGACTAAACTAACTAAAAGAAAATGAAAAATAAGAAAAAAAAAATCCTAACTCACTTTTGTAGGAATCACAGTTGCATTTAGCGTATGCAACAAGCTCTTTAAAACTCTTGGTCTTCCAAGTGGACGAGTGAGGCCTCGTGAGGGTTTTTAAGTGAAATACCCACAAAAATTATTTCAAAAAGAAAATCTTTTTGGTTTCTTTCTCAAAGCTAATATGTGCAGAATTAGGGAAAGATATGCACATGTTCTAATCAATTAAATCACCCATGAAATCAAGTTATCGACCTGTATATGCACAGAATATACTTCAAAGTCCTCTACCCCATAAATGACATCAGCGCACTAATTTTTCATCCCATTATACATCAAGATTCTGAACCCATCCTAGTATTTGTGTGCAAGTGTACCATCATCCCAAAACTTAGATTTACCAGAATTAGGCTCAATCCCACTTAACTGACACAACTACATTATTAACATATTAACGTTGGAAGGAAGCTTTTCCAGTAGCAGTATTTTCTTAAAAAGTAACACCCAGTAGCACGTACCTCAAAGGGTAATGCCCTATAGTGCATACCTAAAGGAATACTTGTCATTCCAAATTTTATTTCATCTCTTTTTCTTTTTTCTCTTCTTTATTCATAATTAATTTTTTTCTTTTCTTTTTTTCCCGAAAGTGGCCAAAACCAAAGTAATCGTTTCATAAGCAAGTGGGAAAATCATTCATGGCAAGCTAAGACCTAAAGATAATGATGAAGAAAGAAACAAGGATTAGATTACACAATCTGTAATGAATAATTGGGGTTAGAATGACACACCGAGGTCGAAGACTTTTCATACGCATCCTACTTACACACAAACTAATAACCAAAGCACAGGGGATTCAAGCTAATCAGAACTAGTACAAAATGTCCCCCAAAAACAAAACCAAAATCTTTTTGGATTTTTTAAAAATTTTCAAAAAAAAATATGTACACATGGGTACCTCATCCCCATACCAAAATCTCATAATATTCTCATTGGGAGTGAGGCAGACAAATGAAGATCAAAAGAAAAATCTAAAAAGAAAACATATGCTCAAAAACAAAAACAAGACCCAAAAACAGAACAACCAATCATAGAAAAAGAAAAGCAACTAGCTATACAAAAAGAAACTGGAATAAGACAAAGAAAGAAGAAAAGAGAGAGAGAAGAAGAGGAGAAGAGAAGAAATGTCTAGCAAACCAGGTCGAGTGCTAAGTACTCCCAAGCTATCTTAGGCCACAATCACTGATCACGGCTCGGTTCGTGAAGTATCAGACACTCCACATCTTCTTGGCCCGACAGCTCTAAAAATTATTTCGAACGCTGGCCATTCACTTTGAATGTAGCACCACTCTGAGGATCCTGAATTTTAATTACACCATAGGGAAAAACATGTGAGACAATATAAGGACCCGTCCATCGGGACCTCAGTTTCCCTAGAAACAGGTGGAGCCTAGAGTCATACAAGAGTACTTTCATTCATGGGGCAAACTCTTTCCTAAAAATATGTTGATCGTGAAACAACTTCGCCCTCTCTTTGTAAGATCGAGCACTCTTCTAAGCTTTAGCTCTAATCTCATCAAGCTCACTTAGTTGCAGTCGTCTCTCCTCACCTGCCTCAGTCAAGCCATAATTAAGCTTCTTAATGGCCCACCAAGCTTTATGCTCTATCTCCACAAGTAAATGACAAGGCTTATCATAAACTACACTATAAGGTGACATACATAAGGGAGTTTTGAAGACCGTCCTATATGCCCAAAGAGTATCCACTAGCTTGTCAGCCCAGTCTTTCCTATTCCTACTCACTGTCTTTTCTAAAATCTATTTGATTTACTGATTGGACACTTCAACCTGGCCACTGGTTTGGGGATGGGAGTAGCAACCCTATGGACTATGGAATACCTCTTCAGTAAGGCATCAAAAGATCTATCATTAAAATGGGTGCCCTGATCACTAATGATAGCACGGGGCATACTAGATCGAACAAAGATGTTCTTCCTAAGAAATTTCACAATGACTTTAACTTCATTGGTCCTAGAAGGGATGGCCTCAACCCATTTAGAAACATAGTCCATAGCTAAAAAAATATACTCATTCCCAGAGGAGGATGGAAATGGCCCCATAAAGCCAATACCACACACATCAAAAACCTCTACAACAATGATGGAGTTCAGTGGCATCATATCTCTCCGGCTTAATCTACCTAACTACTAGCATCTAGGGTAACTCTTGCAGTACTCAAATGCATCTTTAAACAAAGTAGGCCAGTAAAAATCACATTGAAGAACCTTGGCTGCTCTCTTCCTACCACTAAAATGTCCCCCACATGCCTGGTCTTGATAAAAAGAAAGGACAGTTCTCACCTCATAGTCGGAAATGCACCTCCTAAAGACTTGGTCAGAGCAGTACTTAAATAGATAAAGGTCATCCCAAACAAAGAATTTTATAAGGTGAAAGAATCTATCTCTATCATTCTTAATCCAACTCTCAGGGATCCTACGAGCAACTAAGTAGTTTACAATATCAGCATACCAAGGATCAGGGTGAACAGCATACAATTACTCATCAGGGGAGCACTCAAAAACAATGGACTCACTCTCGCTATCATAGAAGATCCTAGACAAATGGTCAACTACAAGGTTTTCAAAACCTTTCTTATCCTTGATTTCACAGTCAAATTCTTGCAAAAGCAAAATTCATCTCATAAATCTAGGCTTAGCATCATTCATAGAAAGAAGTGCTTAAGAGCATAGAGGTTAGTATAAACAATCACATGTAACCCAATCAGATAAGGTCTAAACTTTACAAAACCAAAGATCACAGCGAAAAATTCTTTCTCAGTAACAGTGTAATTTAGCTGGGCATCATTCAATGTGTGACTACCATAGTAAATAACATGGGATTCCTTGTCAATACGCTATCCTAGAATAACACCAATAGCATAATCAAATGCGTCACACATCAATTCAAATGGTTCTCCCCAGATGGTAGGATGAAGAACAGGAGTAGAGATTAAGGCCTCCTTAAGCTTCGAAAACGCCTTATGACACTCTTTAGAGAAATAAAATGGCACATCCTTAGCTAGCAGATTGGACGAAGGCTTTGCAATCTTACTAAAGTCCTTAATGAGATGACGATAAAAGCCAGCATGTCCAAGGAAAGACCGCACCTCTTTCACACAAGTGGGAAGGGGAAGATTAACAATCAGGTCAGTCTTAACTTTATATACCTCAATTCCATCTCAAGAAATAATGTATCCTAAGACTATACCCTTTTTAACCATGAAGTGATATTTCTCCCAATTCAAAGTCAAGTTTTTCTCCCTATACCTCCCCAACACCTTTCTTAGATTAGACAAGAAATCATCAAAAGAAGATCCAAACATAGAAAAGTCATCCATGAAAATTTCCATGCGTTACTCAACTAGATCTGAGAAAATAGAGATCATGCATCTTTGAAAGGTAGCAGAGGCATTGCACAGTCCAAATGGCATTCTTCTAAAGGCATATGTCCAAATGGACAGGTGAAAGTAGCCTTCTCTTGATCCTCAGGAGCAATAGAGATTTGGCTGTAACCGGAATATCCATCTAAAAAGCAATAGAAGGAATGTCCAGCCAACCTCTTTAGCATTTGATCCAAGAAGGGGAGGGGAAAATGGTCTTTCCTAGTGGCAGCACTCAATTTTCTATAATCTAGACACACACGCCACCCAGATTGAACTCGAGTAAGGACTAAATCGTTCTTATCATTCCTAATCACAGTAATATCAGTCTTCTTAGTAATAACTTGAACAAGGCTAACCCACTCACTATCAGAAATAGGATAAATAATCACATAGTCTAGCCATTTCAACACTTCCTTCTTAACTACTTCCTGCAAAGTGGGATTCAAACGCCTTTGGTGGTCACAGTAGGGCTTAGCATTGTCCTCTAAATGAACTCTATGTTGCACAATAGGAGGACTAATACCCTATATATCCCCTAAGGTCCATACTAGAGCTTCCTTGTTCTCTCTAAGTAAAGAAATTAGTTTGTTCTCTTGGTCCCGGTCCAAATCAGAAGCAATAATGACAGGTAAGGGTTCATCGAATCCTAGGAATACAAACTTAAGAGAGTCAAAAAAGGGTTTCTGTTTAAGAGCAATAGGGGAAATAGATTTAACAGCAGATTCAGAAACAACAATAAGCAAACAATTAGCAGCAGAGCACAAGTCATCAAACTCAAACATATCATGTTCTGGCTCATCATTTATAAGAAATGACTCATACTCAGTAGCAAATACATTATCAAAAGCATCATTGAATATAGAATTCCCTAGCCAGTTAAGAGTAGAAAATTCCATATCATCAAATTCAGAAGGTTATCTTTGCATGTTAAAGATGTTCACTCCGCAGTCATGTTGCCAAAAGATAGTCTCATCATATCATTCCTAAAATTAATGAGGGCATTGGTACTAGCCAAGAAGGGACATCCTAGAATCACAGGAACTTGACTAGCTGAGTTGGACACCTTCTCAGTTTCAATCACAATAAATTCCACTGGGTAAATGAATTCACCCACTCTAGTCAGCACATCATTGACTATCCCCCAAGGAACCCTAGTCGATCTGTCAGCTAGTTGAATGACCATCTTAGTAGGTTTTAGCTTACCTAACTCTAACCTCTCATACTCAGTAAAGAGTATCAACTTAACACTAGCCCCTAGGTCAAGTAATGCTCTGTGAATGAGTTGGTCTCCTATAACTATAGACATAGTAGGGCAACCGGGATCTTTATACTTTATCGGAATCTGAGAAAGGGTAGAATTACCACCTGAGTTCAAGAAAGTCTTCTTAGGTACACCAGTTGCTCTCTTGGTCATACATAGCTCCTTTAAGAATCTAGCATATGGAGGCATCTGCTGAATAGCATCGAGTAAGGGAATATTGATATTCACTTGGGAGAAGGTCTCTCTAATCTTCTCAATATGATCTTGATCTTTCTTCTTTAGCCTATGGGGAAAAGGAGGTAAAGGAATCTGGATTTTCTCAAAAGAGAAAGGGGAGGAAGAATCCTTAGAAGGTAAAGAACTTGCTGTGCCAGAGGAGTCTTTCTCTTTAAGCTCCTCTTTCTTAGAAGGTGACTTAGGAGAGGAAGGACTATCTGAAGCATTGGGGACATCGTCAGTAGCATCCCCTAACTGGGCAAATAGACCAGTCTCTGAAGGAGAAGAGGGAGAAGAATTTTGGAAGAATTGGTGAGGGTACCTGCAAGGTTCATTAGGATTTCTGACTTGGTTATCAACCTCTCAACCAGAACGGCGAGATATAACCGCATTCACTTTTCTCACAAGCTCATTAGGGTTACCAGAAGAAGAGGAGGTGTGACCCTTAGGGTTCACCTTAGGTTGCCTCGAGAAAGTACCTGGTTCCCTAGAAGATGATGCTAACTGGAAAAACTATTTGGTCATCATTCTCATCATTCTTTATATGTTAACATTAATCATTCTCTCCACATTGTTATTGAATCTCCTCTCCAATTTATCATTATCAGTGTAGCTAAGAGGAGGTTGAACTTGAGCTATGGGAGGTGGAGCTCTAGGTGCATTAGGCACACCCGAAAAAGTGAGTCTCCGAAGGGAGTTTGAAGGAGAAGAGATGGGTTGGGAGTTATTTCCAGAAAACATCCCAGGTTGAGGATTAGGAACTATAGCATTTGGTCCACTATTCCATGAAAAGTTAGGGTGATTTCTCCACCTTAGGTTGTAATAAGGAGAGAAGGGGTCATTCTTAGGTCTTTAGAAGGCCATGCTCGCTTGCTCTTGTTCAGTTGCTAACAGATGAGCAAGATACGGATAAGCACTCAAAGAATAATTTAGGGCCTGACAATAAGAACAAGACACTATAGATGTCTGAGATTACTAGGACATCTGGGGAGATAATCCCTTTAATATGTTTTCTAAAATAGGAATCTTAGACTCTAAGTGACTTACATCAGAAATAGAATGCAACCCACCCCTTGTAAGCCTAGAACTCAGGCTGTCATCACAAGCGGTTTCCCACTGCATGGTTTTCTCAGCCAAGTCCTCTAAAAACTCCCAAGCAACTATGGGTTTCGTAGATAGAAAGCCACCCTGGCACATGGACTCTACCATGGTCCTAGTCTATTGGTCAAGTCCTTCATATACAATCTGGCACAAGTGTGCTTGGTCTAAACCATGATGGGGACATTGGGCCAATAAATTTTGAACCTATCAAAATATTTCCAAAGTGATTCCCTATCAAGTTGTACAAATTGATTGATTTCATTCCTCACCTTAACAGTCTTGGCATTAGGGAAATATTTTCTTAAGAATAGTCTTACAAAATCATCCCAAGAAGTAACAAAATTAGTAGCCAAGTCATACATCCAATGTTTAGCAGAATCTTTGAAAGTAAAAGAAATCAATTTCATTCGCACAACATCAATGGGAGTATTAGGGAAATGCATTATAGAACAAACTTCTTCAAATTCTCTTAAAATTAAATAAGCATCCTCTAAACCTGTGAATTTAGGGAGTATCTGAGTGTAATGGGGTTTTAATTCGAAGGTCATATTTGGTGCAAGATTACACATAACCAAATATGATGGCAAAGCAGTCCTAAAAGGATAGAAAATATCACTCAAAGTCCTTTCTTGTGCCATATTTTCTAACTTAAGGTTAAGTTTAGGTTTGAGTTCTAAGTCACAGTCGGGCTCACTCCTAAAGAATCTTTGATTTTCAGGATCTCTAACCCAACTAGTCATATAAACCCCACACCTTCACCCAAAAGTCCTATTTTTGGTCTATTTTCTCTTTCTTTTTTTTAAAAATTTTGAATTTTCTAATTTTTTTCTTCTTTTTCTTTTTTTAGTTACAAAATCAAAACAAAGTGTTTCTCAACCTTAAGGACGATTTACAACGAGAGATAGCCAAATCAAAAGCTAATTAAAGGTAAGACACATCCCAATAAAAACTAAATTCAAATTACTAATTCTAAAACTGCAAAACACCTTAATCAATAAAAACTATAAATCAATTCTAAGTCCTTTGTTTTTTAGAGTTTTTCAATTAGCCTTTCTTTTTTTTGAAGTCTCAAGTTTTTCCTAATTTTATGAGTTTTTGGATTTTTTTCAAGAAATGAATTAAATATATCACAACTAATAACAAATAAACAAAGTCAAAGCATAAGCAACCAATAAGAACAAAACTAAGAAAAAGAAAAGTGCTCAAACTAAGGGAAACATAAACTTGCAACTTTGTTTTTTTAGGTTTTTAAATCTTTCAATTTTTTTTATGGTTTTCACATTTTTCTAATTATTTTTTTTCAATTTTTGCTTTTCCCATTTTTTTGGATTTTTAAATAGTTCAAGTAATGTACCAAATCAAGTCACAACTTAATAACGTAATAAAGCAACATGCCATTAAAGTAGCTCTGATGCCGTTGGCCCTGGCAACGACGCCAAAAACTTACACGATATTTTCGAGTGATAAATAAAGTGCCAGAAGTATACGACTGACGTCGTAGTACTTGATTGTCGTTTCCACAGGGACGATGCAAGAGATTTAGGTCACTATTTAAACTAGGGAAATAAGCTACTCTAACACGATTCTAAACTAAAATCAAAGCCATGACAACTAAAACCGTTGATTACAAGTAGATTTAAACTAACATCGCATAATACCAAATCCAATCAAACAAGAGTCATTCCTGTGCCACTCAAGAACTTTCAAGCAAGTGGGATTCAAAATTTCATCATTAAACCCTTAAGAACACTCCACCAGTAATTTCATCATTCGAAATTTCATGCAAGATGAAATTTCAAGAACACTTAAGAACACCCAAAACTTCATCTTTGAAAATCAATAACCCACATGTCTAAAGCCAAAATAGAGGCACTAAAGAGGGGAGAGGAAAACAGGAGATCGAACATCACTGACATCCATTATCATCATCAATCAAACCTAAAGCAACAAGCATCCAAAACCAAAAATCACGCATTCTAGATTACTAAGAACATGCTATTTTAATCATCATCAATGAAACCTAATGGCACGAAAATAAATCTCAGAGTATAATCGAATAAAAATCATCTAACATTAACCACGATATCAACTCAACAAAATCGAAAAGCACATATAGATTTCCTAGTTCAAAATCTGCTCTACCAACATCTGAACATCATTGATTCAACTAGGCCAACATAACCAGAAACTGAGCAACAGGGTTCAATTTCTCAGCTATCATTCAACAAGCATAAAGCATAAATTGAGAATTAAGATGCAAACCCCAATCATGTACTGGGGCAGAACAGCAAAGCAAGGCCTTGAACCAAGGAAACGAGTGAGGTTTCAACCAATAAAATCAGAAACAAGCTTCACTCATCGCCAATAATGGTGGAAACGCCATAACCGTATTCAACAAAATGAAAATAAGGGAGGGGGTGGGTGACCAAAATTAAGCAAAACCAACTCCAAATCTTACAAAAACAAACTAAAATCGCGAATTACAACTAGGAAACACGAAATAGTAGCATAATTATTTTGGAACCAAAAACTAATCTAAAACCAAACCCTAAACCAAGTTTCTAAAACCCTCACTCTGAAAAGTCGAAAACTCATATGAACGTTTTGCTTAAAAACTCGAAAATTAAAGCTATTTGAACCCTAAAAGCCTCCTAACCTTTTTTATGGAGCCACTACCCTTCAATTCATATAGCTTCCTTTCTCCTCTCCACCGTTGATTCACACCTGAGTTGCACGGTGGGATGGCGATGGTGCTAGCTATTGCACTGGTGCCCTTAGCATGGAATCCGATGAGGGTGAGGATGGTGGATTGTGTTGGCACTTGGTGATTCGTTGAAGAGAGAGAGATGAGAGGGATGGGGACAAAGATGGTGAAGTAGGGGAGGAGAGGAGGTATCGGGTTTCTAGTTACCTGAGAGGAGAGAGAAGATGAGAGTTTAAGAATGGGGGGTTTACGAGCCACGTGATGCGCGTGTGGGGGGAATGGGTAGAATTGTTTAGGTTTTATTTTTATTTTTATTTTTGTGTATTTTCTTGCCTTTTTTCACAAAGCTTCTCTCAATTTATTCAACATCTACAAAATAAAATAAGATCAATTAAAAATCTAAAAATAACAAGTATAACGATCATAAACCAGGTGTAAAAATATTGTAAAAAATAACATATTTTTGACACGAACATAATGTTGCTTATATCTATCCTAAGGAGGTTCTGTATATTTTTGGTTTTTAGCATTGCTTGAGGACAAGTAACAATTTAAGCATGGGGGAGTTTGATAAGTGCTTAATGTACACATCATTTTTAGGGCTATTTTTCTATAGTTTTTGGAGAAATACGTGCTTTAAGTCATAATCTATAGCTCTATTCTCAATTTATGCTTGAGTATGGCTGTTTGATGTATTTTGCAAGATTTTAGGCCTTTTTACCCAACATTTGATGCTTATTGGATGCATTTTGACCTCTCCCATGGACACCCAAGTGCTGCTATGCCCGTGGAGCAAGAAAAGACCAGAAAATCTAAGACCATGGTTGGATCGTGGTGCCTGCCACGGACCGTGGTGAAGGATGAAACTATTGCCTATTCGTTTCCTTCGGCTGTGTGGCTAAAAACATCCAAATTTTTCTATAAAAGGCGTCGTTCAACAACAAAGAGGAAAAGGAAGGATAGCATAGTTCAATTCTTTTTCTTAAATTTGTTCTTTTTAGTTTAGATTCTTAGTTAGGTTAATGTTCTAGTGACGAATCTAGAGAGTGTGTTTTTGATTTTAAGGTGGTTTAAAGCCCTTGGTTGAAGGCTATCTCAGTCAAGCCCTTTCTCTCAGATTTTGCGAAAACATTGGTTAGTTGTGTGATCTTTTATCATGTGCGAGTAGTTTATTTTGTCTAGGAATTTAGTAGTTTATGAAAGTGTAGTTGGATCATGTTTTAATGTATAGAATTGTGATTATTTCATGATTGGTTTGATTTCATTCTATCAAGTGATTATCGTGTTGTGAGTGGATTTTTGACCAAAGTTTGCTTGCACACTTGAAACAATTGAATGAAAAACTAAAATGTCACATTTGATTGTCAGACTGCTTGATAAAACCTAACATAATATCGTCTCGAAAGAGAGATTTGCATGTTAGGAGGGCTAGAGTGTAATCAAAGATATTTAACTTGGTTTAAGACAAATTAGTTTGAAAGAATGACCTTTGGTTAGTTTAAGCAAATTTGATCAATTTCGAAAGCAGAAACTAAATTTTTAGAGAGATTGTAATTCCTCGAGATTAACCGCTTAGAGAAAAACATATGCTTATCATTTCAATCCAATCAACTTTCATAACTACATGAATTCCTAGGTATTTTTCCTTAATTGATTTAAAATTAGTGAATTAGAAATTGTTAAATCGAACCCTCTTGAATTAGAATATTACTTAGCATATTTTGACAGATAAAACTCAATAGATTACATTGGTCCCTGAGGAGCGATCTTTTTATCTATACTACGACTACCCATGCGTTTGCAATAGTGGTCTCTTATCTTAGTCTTTGGGTGTATTGTATTATCTAGTTTGTAGATGACTTTACAAAATATCCTTAAAGGATATCCTCCTCTTTTCATGTCCATCCCAACTATTTTTATCTTAAGGGATAGAAAGTTTTTAGCAAATTCATCCTTTAGACTCACATAATATCCTAGTCGGCAATTGAATCCTACTAACCCATTACATAAATTGGTTTTAATCCTTGTGATAATTTGATTATTAAATTTGGTATGCCTAATATCACAGAGTAAAGCATATAGATCAATATTTTTGCCAAAATATTATAATGGAGTGATTTGAACTTGGACACTTCTAACATGGATATACGTATACTTCCTATCTTTATTATGCTTAAGGATATTTTCCCAATTAATGAGATTAACTTCTCCAATGTCATACTCATAATCCTTTATCTCCATATCTCCTTTATCTCCATATCTCCTTTCATCATTTCACATATATATTTTCTTTTTAATTGAAAGATGGACTTTTTATAGATCATGTCTTTTTAGATTGTGGGAAGGACCCAATCTCCTTTAGCATCTTCATTTTCATTGTCTACAATAAAATCTTCTCCTTGAAAATCACTAAGACTAATTGAGCTACTTTCCAACAATTCCTTTGTTATTACTTAAGGCTAGGTCTAGTGTCTCATCTTCACTAAGCTCAACATAATCTAGGCTTCTGAAGGTTTCAATAAGTGTTTTATTCTTCTTGTTTTTGCGTTGATTAGTATAATATCCTACTTCTCTGCATGCCCAACATTTGCAGTTGTTTTTCCCTGCATGACAATAAGCAGTTTTAAAAAATCTACGTTTTTTGAAGACTTGATTTGTTATAATATTTTCTTCTATATTTTTCTCTTCTTTGCTTATTAAAGCTCTTTTTCTTATAAAATTTTCTTTTTCTTCTCCTTTTAGGTTCTTTTCCCCATTAGTGAGGTGAATCTTAGTAAGTTAGGAATTGCTTCTTAATTTTCTTTTGCTTTTGGAGATCAAGGCCTTGATCATTGACCCATTTTCTTAAATAAGAGATTCTTAAACCAAGAGTATCAATGACATCTGCACGTTCAAACCATGTAATATACTTTTCATTAATTATAGAATTTATAGGATATGACAATTTGTCATAGAACATTCCAAGATTAGTCTCATTATGCCCAATGTGGTAATAATATTAACTGAATTCAGTAATACAATTTTCAAGATATCTCATGTCCCATAATTCAATATTGTTAATATTTCTTTGCCATTTCCTTGCTTTTTCCTCAAAATTAAGTTTAGCTCTGATAAATTCGGCCTCTATTTCCTTACATAAATTTCTGAACATAACAGATGGTGTTTCCATCATTCTTAATGTATTTTTATCGTCTTCACTTAATGAATCATACCAGTTGGCTACAGTGCTAGAAAAACTGTACTCGATATAGTTCAGGATATTGGCAGTAGTCCATGTAGTGCTTAGGTTTAAGAAACTATTCATGTCTCTTTTCCAATGTTCAAATATTTCTTCTCTATTGTGAGGTCTATCAATGTTTAAGATATATCCTGCTTGACTAATTGGGGTGAGATCAATTTCTTCAAAGGTCGTGGTTTTTCTTGGGATAAACCCAAAGGAAAAATTGATTGTATGTCCTACTATAACACACCTAGGTCTTATAAAATGAGTATTTCTTCTAGAAGGTTCTCCAAATTCTTCAGGCTTAGGAACGACAGTGTTAATTAGATTGGTCTCTGTTTCACCTAAGTCGACTTCTTCACCAATCTCATTGATCTCATCTTCAACTGTCATTTCACTATTTTTTTTATCTAGTTTTATTTTAATTTCTTCTAATGGTCACACATTGACATCTTCTAATTTAATCATATTCATCTGCTGATATATTTCTTCTTCTAATTCGATATTATTTGTCTCTTCATTATCATTAGACGACACGTCATGTTTATCACTAATTGTGCCCATGATCTTGTTTAATTTTTCTGATCTTGTTCTTTTTTAAACATTTTTTGTAGCTCTTCAAGAGTACCTTGTTCATACTCCATCTTCTTTTTCTTTCTTTTCAGTTGATTTTCAAAAGATTTTTCTCCTACTTCTTTTTGGATTTTTATACCTTGCGAAGGATATGGATTTTGTTTTTGGGGTTTTGAAAAGAATATTTATGCTGAAGTGGAATACTAACAGTTGGCATAGATTCTCCGCTATGTCAAACATCATTAATAAGAGAAAGATGGACTACAGTTAATTGTTTCTTCAGCTCTTTGATTTGAGTCTTAATTTTAGCTAATTCTACTTTTAATTCTAAAACTGTATCAGTGACATAGTTTAGTTGAGGTGCTACTGTAGAAAGGTCTTCTGGTAAGTGAACAATGTGTGAATAATTAGGACAAGGGTAAGCATGTGATGATTTAAGGATTAATCATAGTTAATTAGCTTAATCAATCATTAATTAGTTTAATCATCTTAATTATTTTTGGTCAAGTGGCTCTGATATCAATTGAAAGTGGGCTTTAAGTTGTACTGGTGGATAAAATATCACAAGCACAAATTTAGATTTCTCGAAAGTAAGTTTTTAAGGATTTGAGCAAAATGTGCAAATATGAAAAGTTGTAGGTGTGCTTTCCAAATTAGAACAATAATCGGGTCTTGAAAATAGCTCAAATAAGATTTTGAAGGTCCTTTCTGTTAGTTGCCTCAAAAGACAAGTTACCTTATATTTAGTTTTAAAAACCGAGGGTCCTTAAAATAGTTTATAGTAAACTAAGGGTACCTTTGTGTAGTTTATTCCTATAACTTTCCCAATACTTGGAATTTAGGGGTGATTTAATACTCATTGGAAATAGGCATTCGAGGCTTTCCGTCCATGTATAATTTGTGAAAATTTTAGCTCATTTTCTTAATAAAAATGGAGCTAGAAATGATGCAAATTATTCTGCCCAGAAACTGTAAATAAGCTAATGAAGGTGGTTTTGGGTGGACTAAGTAATTAACTCTTTATTTAGGGCTACTAATGGCCTAACCACATTTCCTAACCCTACTTAGACCTTCTTAGTGGCCCCAAGTCAATATTGACCTAGGGTCAATATTGGATCAACTTGGTTCAAGACCCTCAATTGAGAAGGTAGAACCAAGCTCAGAACTTGCTCCGTATCAAACCCTCCCCCTTGAAGAGGATTTTCCCTCAAATTCTAGGGGTTGTAATTCAAGCATACCACTCTTGATAACTTGTTGTACCCATTGAGTTTGAGAAAACGCATTATGCTGAGAGTACCACCACCCTTCTTAAATATGTATGAATTGTTGAAGGATTTAGAAGATACTCCGATTGGATGAAAGATCTTTCCAATAGTTCTGAGCCTGTTCAAAATTTTAATATACTCATCACACTCATCTCAAAAGGAGTTTTCTTATCATTCATAAGCTTAATTTACAAAGACTCACTTTTGTGGGAGAACAAGTTGAATGATCTTTATACCAACGAGGGTAAGAGTTTCACATTTGGTTTAAAAGGGTAATTGATTTCTTTGTGTAGGTTTGATTTTTGTGGGGTTTGAGGTTGAGAAGGATTGAGAGTAAGAGTTTGTTCATGGAAGTTGGGTTCCTTATAAAAGGACATCTTGGGGCCAAATTCCTATGACCTCCTAAAAATTAGATATCAAGCATCCATGGGAAACATAACATGGATAGCATCATTACTTAACTTGGTCATTGAAAATGAAAGTAGAGCTTCCTAGTGTATTTACCTCAATTCCCAAATTGGGACAATGGAGAGCACAAGAGTGAGATTGAGGGGGTAATAGGTAGTATGACCTCCAAGTTGGGATTTGATTTAACTTCCTTTTCTTTAAGATCCAAAAGGATCTCATTTTCTTCCTTGGCCTCTTTTCAAACCTTACTAGACTCTTCTTTTTCTTGAAGTTGAACGTCCATAGTTTCTTCAAAAGAAGAAACTAATGTAGAATCCATTTGAATAGGAGCTTTAAGGTTCATCCATGGCCAAGCTTTTCCTTGTTTCATCAAAACCCAAAATAGGCTCACATTCATCTTGAACCAATATCTTCTCTCAAAGAGCAATTGGTTTCGTTCCAGGAGTCCTTCTTCAACTGGTTGATTTGGATTGAATCTTACATCCAAGTGTGACTTGAACTTACTCCAAGTCTTGATTTTGGGCTTGCCTTGAAGAGATTTTCCCCTCCTAAGGTATTTAAGCTAATGGTAGGCATAATCTTAGAGTTTTTGAGTAGCAATCAAGAAACTCTCTTCGTTGGAACATTCCTTAGCCTCAAAATAATTTTCAAATGCTTAAACCCATCTTAAATAGATAGTAGGATCTAAACTAATACCATCAAAGTGGGGAGGCTCTTTCGCTGGCCTCAAAATAATCTTCAAGTGTTTAAAGTCTCTCACTTGAGCTTGAAGCCCGACAATGACCCTTTGTATCTCATTAGCCATGGCTGCAAGAGGTTTGAAAAAGAAGGGAAAAGGAACAAAAATTGGGTGGAGCACGGACATGCTATGATAAGCAGGGTAAGAAATCACATAAAATGAACGTACACAGTTGACACATCCGCAAGTACACGAGTGTCGTAGTATAGATTAAAAGATCGTCCTCAGGGACCAAAGTAATCTATCAAGTTCTTCTTATCAGAAAATGCTAAGCAATTACTTAATCAAGGATTTTGGTTCGGCAACTTCTATTAACTGATTCTAAATTCAATCAAGGAAAAACGACTAGGAATTTATTTAGTTAAGAAAGATGTTGGATCAATATGATTAACATGTACTTTTCTCTAATTGGATAATTTCGAGGAATTGCAATCGATCTAGAATTTAGTTTATTCTTTCGAAATCGGCCAAATTGCGTAAACTAAACCAAAGTCATTCTTTCAAACTAATTTGTCTTAATCTAAGTTCAATATTTTTGATTACTCTCTCGTCCTTCCAATATGCAAATTTCACCTTCGAGTCATCACTATACTAGGTCTTATCAAGCAGTCTAATAATTGAATTTCACCTTTTAGTTCTTCATTCAACTGTCTCAAGGGTGCAAGTAAATTTCGCCAACTCCACTCACAACATGATAATCACTTGATAAAACGAAATCAAACCAATATGAAGAAAAAGCACAATTCTATTGAACTAAAATGATTTAACCACACTTCCATTAACAAACAAATCCCTAGACAAGATAAACTACTCATTCATGATTAAAAATTAAACAACTAACCAAATAATTCAGCGAGATCTGAGAAGGAAAAGCTTGGCAATGACAGCCTTCAACAAAGTCTTCAAACTGCCAACAAAACTGAGTTCCTCACCTATGATTCTCACTTGCACAAAAATCAAACTAAAATCCTAATAAAATTTTTGGGAATGAGAATGACTATATATGTGGTGGATCCTCTTTTTATGCCGCTGAGGGATAGGCTTTTAAGCAAGAATTCAAGCCTTTTCAGCCACACAGCCAAAGGGAGATGAAGAGGCCACGGTTATATAGGCACTACGGTCCGTGGTAGACACCACGGTTGGACTGTGGTCTTGGCTGGAACTGAATTCTCTACTCTTCTCTTGCTCCACGAGCATAGCATCACAAGGGCATCCGTGGTAGATCAATAAGTGCCAAAAATGGGGGGTCAAATGCTGGGTCAAATGATCCAAATTCCTACATATATCATCAAATAACCATACCCAAGCATAAAACAAGAATAAGAGTATGAATGGCAACTTAAAGCGCACAATTCTCCCAAAAATGCAATTAAATGACCTTATGCTTGAACTGTTGCTTGTCCCTAAGCAACGCTAAGACCTAAAATTATTCTAAACCTCCTAAGGATAGACATTGGTAGCATTCCAATGGCAAAGCCGATCCAAAGTTAGCCCAAAAAGATGCAAAAATTATTTAGTAAATAGACTAGGGAATGAAATTTTCGAAAACCACTTGATATACCACAATGTGAAATTTGAATCAATCCCCCCAAATCATCAAATACAATCATTCAACATATGAAACAAATGGAGCTAGCAGTGCTGGTAGAACCTCACTATAGTCATGTGGCATTCATCACTCATGTGTTTGGAAATATATGAAGGGTCCCTCAATTCTCATTCCATAGACTCAAATCTACCATAAACTTACCAAGACTCTCCAATTCATCATCACTAAAATGCAATACACATTAGATGATCATGAGAACTTTCATAACTTGTAACGGGGCCATTGGTAAAGGTAAGAGGGGAACAAATTGGAAATGTGGCGCTAGAAGCCATAGACTAAGAGTTAAACGTTTCCAATGCATCATACAACATCCTCGCTAGACAAATACAATTTATCAACAAAATGCATCCCCAATTGAAGAAATAAAGAGTTAAAAATCATAAATACTCTTTTTTTTTTTTTTTGCAATCCAAACAAGGCTAACACTGTTTTCATTATTCCCCCCTTTTTTGTTTGTTTTTTCTCTTTTTTTTTCCTTTTTTTCTCTTTCTTTTTTTCTTTTTTTTAATTTTTCTTTTCCAAAGAGTTAGCCAAGAGAGATTCATACCAAACTTTGAATTTCAATTTTTCTCTAAACTTTGTACAACAAAATAAGGGATTTCTTATATTAAACAACACAAGAACACACATCCCTTCATTAAACAACCAAATCCACCAAAAAGATCCCAATACACCCTACTAGTTCCTAATTAAACTTGATACACAAGATTGAAATGCTTCTCTGGTCCTGGCTTAAGGGTGAGATAATCATTTGGCCATAGGCTACAGTAGGAGGTTCAAATCAACAAAAGCAGATATAAGCTCAAAGGGCCTAGCAAGGAATATAATACATAACAATGGGGCCTATTTGGTCATTTAGCTTTAACAAGTCAAAGAATGCCTCAATCATATTGCCTAAATTCATATGCGAAATGTGACCTTGAATGAGAATCAAAGAAAGTTCTAGAGAAATAATGTCAAGGAAGAGTCGCACAAGAATTGACAAGAGACAAAATTAATAAATTAGTCTTTAAAGGCTCAAAGCCTCACGGGACATCTACCAAGGTTATAACTAGCTCACTAGTAAATACATGCCAAACTTCATGTAAAGAATCATGGGGTAATCAACTCGCACTCAACATACGGTTAAAACATAAAGCTCTTTTTCGAAAACTCATTCTCATACATTTTTATGCACAATTGGGCAAATTAAAAGATCAAACTGAACCAAAGAAGTCTACTTAGCCTACAAATATCATCATTGGAGGATTTTTTTCATTTTTTTAAATTTCTATCTATCTATATATATATATATATTATATGCATGCTCCTAATAACGATACAAGAAAATGTAAAAACTATAAAAAGAAACTATAAAAAAACTAAAATGCACCCTAAAATGAAAAGAAACCTAAATGTACTTTTAAAATACTTCTAACCAGATAAGATTAAAACCTACAATGAAACTTCAAAAACTATCACAAATAATATATATAGCACACAAGCACACCAAACCAAATCAGGCATCAAACGCCATCAAATAAGGACTATCTACCCCATGCTTGAACAACACATTGTCCTCAATGGATGCACATAGTAGAAAAAGGGAAAGCGGACTAGCAAAAAGCAATTAGAAAGGAAGGGGGGAGGAGGATGGGGTGGTTGACCATAAGAGATATGCCAATCTCATTAGGTTTCTAAACAAGCACTATAATCCTGGAGGTATTGAGTCTGGGTAGCAAGCATCCACGGAGCTCGTCGTGGCACTCTTAGACAAAGTCACGAAGGGCAATGTTCTCAGAAGTAATATATGCTCGAAGGGATACTTGCTCCTCCTAGATGGACCTAAGGATGGCTTAGAGGTCGGTATAGTTAGTAAGGGGTGGTTGGGAGGAAGAAGTAGGTCCGGCTTGACTAGAATAAGGGGGTGAAGAGGGTGTAGGCTAAACAACCTTGGCATCGCCAGGTACACAATAAAGGTTAGCCCGGTAAAGTATGATAGTTCGATCAACATTAGGAAGCGACAGAACTCGATTCACAATGTAAATCCAGCACAAACATCCAACCTCTACTTTGCAAAAGTTCATGATCTCAAAAGTGGCTTGATCAGGCCGCTCGGACCCAGATACTCTATCCTCAAGGTTGGGCTCAACGCCCAAAAATCTAGCAATAGTTGTGACAATACTACTAATGATGATCCTATCCTTAGTGCTAATAGCAGCACTATACAATTGCCTGGCCAAAATAACCCGGGGTCAAGCGGAAGTACCAAACATCATAGATCATACAAGATAAAAAAATTACTCAAATAAATTTGAGACATTCAAACTATCATCCTAAGCAAAGAAACAGTAAGCTAGGATACATTGATCTACCCGAATGCAAGGGTTCCTAATATGAGTACACTTGGCAGAACTAGTACTGCACCTAACATTCCCTGAAAGCTCGCCCCAAAATGCATTTTGGTTGAATTCATAGGGGACTTTTCAGTTTGGTAAATCCATCCTAGGTGAAAAACTGAATATACCGTTGAAGGTACCTAAGTTCAACTCATATAATTGTCCTTGCAAATAAAATGAAATTTACCCTACTTGACATTGAAGCCCTCTAGTGACCACAATATGAAGTATACTCAGGAACTTTAAGGCAACGTCTAGTATGTATGCTCATTTATCTTTATGAAATGCCCCATACCTCCCCGTGTAAACAACCATCGAATATCATCTAACATTCCTAAACATCCTACTAATTTCTCATCATAATAACGAGTTGCCACAATCACGTGTACATTTAAACAAGCATATCTAGCAACATAATTGGGGTTGGTTAAACCAAGAGGATGAGAAATGTTACCATGAGCTCATGCATTGGTGGAAGTTGGGGAGGTCCGTTGAGGTCGAGATGGTGCTTAGCTTGATGATCCTATCTCCTTGATACTCCTTTATCTCTTGGTGGATGCCATGGGTGCAAAATAGAAGAAGAATTGAAATTAAAACCTCAGAAAGAAAATTTGAAAAAGAAAAATGAAGAATTTAAGTGAAAACAAAGAAGAATTAGCGAGGGAAGAAGATGGTTATGGAGGATTGGTGAAGGTGAGATGAGGTTGAATAAGAAATAGTGGAAAGAGGTGAAATTTGTGGGAGAAAAAGAAAGATTAAGTGCAAAGGTGAAGTTTTGAGGGAAATGAAGTAAAAATGAGAAGAAATGAGGGAGAAATGGAGGTTTAGTAATGGTAAGTCTAGAAAGAGAAAGAGGGAGGTAAAGAGAGAGTGTGCCAAGGTTGAAGATCAATTTGGGGGAAAAGGAAGGGTCACCACGGTCAAAACCCTTGACCGCAGCCCATACCAAACTACCATCATCTGACCGTGGAGTTTGCGGGACGCTAAAATTTTTTGTTTTCCCAATTTGGCTCCCCATGACCCATGTTGCTAGGCTGCTTGACCGTGGTGCCAAACATTTCTTTTTCTTCTTTTTTTTCATTCTTCTCTTTTTTTTTTGGGTGCTTTTTTTTGTGTCTGTTCTTTTCCCTTTTTTATGCTATGAACAACTATAAGAAATAATGAAAATCAAAGCCAAAAAAAAGGGCTTGGGTTGCCTCCCAAGAAATGCTCTTTTACGGTCAAGAGATTGACTGTACTTCTATGCTTGGTCTAGATCAATGAGTGTATGGGCATCTTTTTTATCACGAACTACAAAATTGACCTTTTTTTAATCAAAGGAACCACATCAAAAGCTCAGGTTGAAGGTCCTTTATCATCATCAATTGATGCCATAATGCACTATTATCATATAGGATAAATTGAGTACGTGGCCCATCAGACTAGCCACTATCACCTTGTTCAATTCCCAAATCAAAATCTGTATCAAATCCTTCCATAGGGGGGCAAAGAGAGAATAGCTTGAGCAAACGTGCAATACTCACTCATGGCAGACTCATTAGAAGCATGGCCTCAACCTTGGGTATGCTAGGCAGCACAGAAGCAGTAAACTCTACCTTAACATATCCTTGGTTGGGGTCCTCAGTAGAAAACCAATCAAAATCAGGAGGATCTTAACAATTCAAGAAATCCTTGTCAATCTCAAGGGAAGGGGGAAATTCATCCAATAAGAAAGAATCAAGAGAAATTGCTTTCTCCTCCATATCGCAGAGTATAGCATAACACTTTTGTACTGTAAATGTTATCTGGCCCCTTCTAACATCAATATGGTAACTTGTTGAACGGTTTACCTAGTATAATTTAGGCATTACTGGTCTCGGTCATATTGACAATGATAAAGTCTTCCAATACCCAAATATCTCCTATTTTGACTGGCATATCCTCTAATTTGCCTAAAGGTTGTGTTTCAGACCCGTCTATTAACTGTAATTAAAAGGGTGCAAGTAATGGCCCTAAGTGAAGCTTATGAAACAAAGAGTATGACATTAAACTGACGCTTTCACCTAGATCACATAAGACTCTCTCAATTTCCACCTTTCCCACAACACAGGGGATAAAGAAACTACCTGGGCCAGGAAGCTTAGGCGGAAAAATTATGGGGATCTCTAAACTTTCATTCTCTATGAATGTCATGGCCTTGCCACCATCATTTCTTTCCTTACTCTCAACCACGATTATTTCTCTACCCTCTTCAATTGGTATGTCCTTGGGGCCAATAGAGTCCTCTACCCCTTCCTTCAAGGTAACACAATTACAATGCTCATAGGGGTTAAATTCTGGTTTACTCAGTAGTCTATCTGGGGGTGTAGATGAAAAGCTAACTTGTTCGAAAATTTGGGCTTCCAACATCTTCTTGTGAGTTGTAAGCACATTAACCTTGGAGGCTAATTGCTTAATATACTCATCCTGCTTTTGTTATGCCATAAGCATACTTTCCATCATGGCCTCTGAATTAGACCTTTAGGGTACTTGTGGAGGAAAAGGAGGTCTTTTAAAACCAGGGGTGACCTAACATTCTTTGGGGGCGTATTCGGAGGGTTTGGATTAGACTTATATGAGAAATTCAAATGATTCCTGCAATTCAGATTAGTCTCGGGTTGAAGTTTTGGACATAATTGACTTCATTAGAGTCTTGGGGAAAAGAACTCCTAACTTCACAATTCAAAGTCATTTGTTCAATAGAACCACAAATTTCACTTGGAGGAGGGGCACTAGAAGTCACAGCATTAACATTTATACAGTCCAACCTTTCCGTCATCGCATCAACTTTAGCAGAAAGCAAAGTAAGTGCATCAACTTCAACTTACCTCCAACCCAGTTGGATTGGCCTCATTCGGTGGACCATTAAAAATTGTTAAGTGTCATCTCCTCCATCAAATTATAGGCCTTGTCTTCCGTTTTATTCATCAAAGTTCATCCATCGTTGAAGACCATGTTGAGAGCATAACCGCAGAAAACCCTTGAACAGCTCTCAAGCCTCATAGAGCATCTCATCATCCCTTTGGGTGAAGTAAGCTCATCCCATGTGGTGATACATCCCGAAGGGAAATAATGCAGTCATGCTCTTGCCTTATCCCTAAGTGAGAAGGGAAATTGTCATAATCGTATGGCATCGGTGGAAACTCCGTTAAGCTTCAATGTGTCACACACCTCTAAGATGGCCGAGAGGTGTAAGTTCGGGTCTTCTAAAGGGGTGCCTCCAAACTGGGATTGTTGCACCATGGAAATGAGATTTGGCTTGAGATCAAAATTATTTGCATCAACGTTAGGGCAACAATGCTTGAGGCGATTACTTGAACTCCAGGGTAACAAAATCCTTAAGCATCCTTCTTTGGTCCCCTCCTGCTCCCGCCATATTTGTTGAAATTCTTCCAACCTCGCATCTTTATTCTTCAATCTTTTGCTTCTTCGTCCTTAAGCGGAAAGTCTGCTCGATCTCAGGATCGGGTTCGTATAGAAATGGGCTTTGCATAAACGGGGAAGATTCCTGCAAGCACAATCACCAATATTACCAACGTAATTAAACAATAAATAGGAAAGAAAACAAAGAAAATAGAACACTTAGTCAATTTCGTAAGACTAACTTAATAGTTAGCAAACTTGTCCCTAGTAATGGCACTAAACACTTGACAGGTCCGCAGGTGCACGGGTGTCGTAGCATCGATTAAAAGATCGTCCCCAGGGACCAAAGTAATCTATCGAGTTCTTCTTATCAGAAAATGCTAAGATATTACTTAATCAAGGATTTTTGATTCGGGAACTTCTAATTAACTGATTCTGAATTCAATCAAGGATAAACGCCTAGGGATTTATTTAGTTAAGAAAGGTGTTGGATCAATACGATTAACATGCCCTTTTCTCTACTTGGATAATTTCGAGGAATTCCAATCAATCTAGAATTTGGTCTATTCTTTCGAAATTGACCAAATTTTCTAAACTAAACCAAGGTCGTTCTTTCAAACTAATTTATCTTAATCTAAGTTTAATATTTTTGATTACTCTCTCGTCCTTCCAACAAGCAAATTTCTCTTTTGAGTCATCGCTACACTAGGTCTTATCAAGTAGTCTAATAATCAAATTTCACCTTTCAGTTCTTCATTCAACTGTCTCAAGGGTGCAAGCAAATTTGGCCATGTTCACTCATAACATGATAATCATTTGATAAAACAAAATCAAACCAACATGAAAAGAAAGCACAATTCTATTGAATTAAAATGATCCAACTACACTTCCATTAAGAAACAAATCCCTAGACAAGATAAACTACTCACTCATGATTAAAAATTAAACAACTAACCAAACGGTTCAGCGAGATCTAAGATGAAAGCACTTGGCAGTGACAGCCTTCAACAAAATCTTCAAATAGCCAACAAAATCGAGTTCCTCACTCAAGATTCTCACTTGCACAAAAATCAAACTAAAATCCTAACTATAAAAAAGTAAAATTTTGGGGAATGGGAATGACTATTTATGTGGGGGATCCTCTTTTTCTGCTCCTCAGGGATGAGCTTTTAAACAATAACTCAAGCCTTTTCAGCGACACAACCGAAGGGAGACGAAGAGGCCACAATTACACAGGCACCACAGCCTGTAGCAGACACCACAGTTGGACTGTAGTCTTGGCTGGAATGGAATTCTCTGCTCTTCTTTTACTCCACAGGCATAGCAACATAAGGGCATCTGTGGTAGGTCAATAAGTGCCAAAATAGGGGTCAAATGCTAGGTCAAATGATCTAAATTCCTACAAATATCATCAAACAACCATACCTAATCATAAAAGAAGAACAGGAGTATAAATGGCAACTTAAAGCACACAATTCTCTTAAAACTATAGCAAAATGACCTTAAAATGATATATACGTTAAGCACTTATAAACGGCCATGCTCTGTGGTAAGGGCGGTCATGCCAGATCTCTGGAATAGGATTTAAGAGTGCAAGAGAGGGGCACAGTCGTGCCAAGCAGCACGGGGTGGCGTGCCAAATCTCTAAAACCTATATTAAAGCAACACACCCTCTAACTCTCTCAAGCCTTAGCACCAAGGATTACATTAAAGGGAATACTCAAATCACCACCCTCCTAAGAGAGATAAAGATTTTGAGATTTTGAGAAAAACTAAGCTTCAAACTCTCATATCATTCATCAAATCTAATTTTTCATGGAGGTAATTGGGTCCATAAATACCCAATGGGAGGGGAAATTAGCTGTACATTAGTGGGGTAAGTGGACCAATAGGAGGCTTATAAAATATCCTAGGAAAATAAATCAAAATGCTTTAGATATTACAATCACTATGAGCTGTATTTTCTAGGATTCATGCTTCATCTTCTAGAGAGCTAGGAGTAAGCTATACTCCTCCAAATAAGGTGTCGCCACTTGTTGCTTCTTCCCTTTGTGTGAAGAACCGTACCATGCTGATCAATCCCCTGAATTATATCCTTAAACTCCTCTGTTAAGCCCATAATCAGAACCATACATTTTTCAATCCTGGACCAACTCTTGCTTAGTATTTAGCCCATAACTTTCTCAATACTTGGAATTTGGGGGCGTTCCCTGGTAAAAACAGAGTTAGAACTAGTGTAAATTATTCTATCTAGAAACTGTAAATGAGCTAATGAAGGTGGTTTTGGGTGGACTAATTGATTAACTTCTTAATTAGGCTAGTAATGGCCCAACCATCCTTCCTAACCCTACTTAGACCTTCTTAAGGTCCCCAATCAATATTGACCTAGGGTTAATATTGGATTAACTTGGTTTAAGACCCTTGATTGAGAAGGTAGGCCCAAGCTTAGAACTTGCTTCACATCAAAACCCCCCTCGCATAGAACCCGTAAAAAATCGCCCCAATGGATATGGGTATGGGTGGTGAAAATGTGGAAAAAAAGGGGTATACGACGGGTATTACCAAAATGGGTATGGGTATAGGTATGGGTATGGGTATGGGTATACATCCTACCAGCCCATACTCGTTTTATCAATACTTCCCCCATGCTG
>JAKOGI010001565.1:120000-122500 GCA_029747015.1 Carnegiea gigantea | reverse complement strand
GTGTGTATATATGTAACACCCCCGACTACCTTCCAGGGATGTCACACCGCCAGGATCCCCCGAGGAAGACCTCTAAGGCTCTTCCTCTATTAACTTTCTTCTAAATTTTACCAAACTTTAGTTTAGGTTAGGAAAACCTGGGACGAAACCGGCAGAGTTCCGTCTGTAATTACAACAATTCCAAAATTTACATTATGAAATTCTGGGTACCTGTGGACTTTTAAACCAAAATGCAAAATAACTAGGAGTACCAATGAGTCACACACTCGTGGTGGGGCTTAAGCCCTTTACAAACACTTATTACAAAAGATTTACATAGGTTCATACTGCCAGAGCCTTTGAGCCACTACATGACCAACGTACGCACTTTCTTAAAACAAAACATCACTTCAGATGGCTTCACAACTTCACATTATTGGCACATCAGCGGAAGCTACTAGCAGTCCATTCATTCTTCACCTGGGGGAAAAAGGGGAGAGGAAATGGAGTGAGCCACCACATGCTCAGTGAATGTTCCTCCACTCCTTAAAACAAAACCTTTTTCAAGCAATAATACCCATAATATTCACTTATCAAGCATTTAGCTAATGCTAACATGGTATTAGGCAACATATTATAGGACACAGGTTGAAGAACATAAACATCGGACAAGTCACGACTTATGTATTCACTAGGCACATTTGAATGTCATTTCACGATTCACTAGCATGTCACATATTCTATTTGAAGCCACATTCATCATATTTAAGAACATTTTCTTTAAATCTGCAATAAAACTTTCTTTGAACATTTGAAAGCATTTCATAACATTGAGGTTCTTAATCTTTTGAAAGAGATTACATTTCGCATTCGTCGTAAAACGACCCTTGTATGCATTTCATATTCATTCCATATGGCCTCTTTGGGCCTATAAAACATTCTTTTTCTTTAAAACATATAAAATGGCAAAGGCCAATTGCTTTTCTTATCTTGGTAAAAAAATACTTCTGGCATAAGATCATTACAGGGTGCTGATTGGGTGAGAACTATTCTCGACCCCATAGTGAGACCTAACGCTCACGCTTAAGCTCTTACTCCCGGGATGGCTACATATGACATATCGGACCATTACATTAGCCCTCGTCAGGGCCTCTAGGGTTTATCCGGACTCATCCCCTAGGTTAACATTACATCATATCATATTGTCCGCAGCACATTATCTTAGCCACTTAAAGCGTATCAGCCATAACGGCTAGTAATTTTTCCGTTTCAAACAATAAAATCATTCAACGTATAATTCCCATCTCCCTTTTGTTAAAAACGTTTTAGGGATTCCTCCCAGACACTATTTAAATAGCTAAAATAGGTCATAGCTCGTTACTAGACATGGCTATTATTTATTTAAAACACATGAAAAGTCATTTGCTAAAACATCACCCTTCCACACACATGTTACATTTTAAACATACGAGGAAAAGGGGGAATACACATATCACATTTAAACACTTCGTAATCATTTCAACACAATGAGTCACACATGGCCTCGCAATCCACACGATTACGGTAATTCCACAACCCAGTCTCCCTCCTCACTTGCACCGTACCACAAAACCTTGAACGCTCATAATTTTCTTCCTCAAACCACCCAACTACCAACTCGATTCATCGATTTATTAATCACATCATATTATCATATTAGCTTATGTAAAAGAGAGGGGAGTTGAGGCCCTTACCTGAGCAACCAGCATCATTCAGCGAAACGTTACAACAAGCGTGCATATAGCCACATTTATTCATAATTCGACAATACTTTATTCAGTAAATCAAACATAATTCCATGCTAAACATAACGTTGCATTTCGAAGTAATTTCCCTAAGCATGAATGTACTAAAAAGAGTTCGAATTTATTTCGTTTGCACACATAATACATTAGCTAGTCCAATTCGAATGGAAGCTAAACACGTTAAACTAACTTCGTTTTTAATCCCTTTTCATATATTAGCTAAATAACTTGAATCGATGCTAAATATATCAAACTAACTTCGTTTCTAATTCCTCTTTAAACAATAACTCTTTAATTCGAATCGTAGCTAAATACGTTAAATTAACTTCGATTTTAATTCCGTTTTAAACTATAACTCTTTAATTCGAATCGAGGCTAAATACGTTAAATTAACTTCGATTTTAATCCCGTTTTAAACTATAACTCTTTAATTCGAATCGAAGCTAAATATGTTAAATTAACTTCGATTTTAATCCCGTTTTAAACTATAACTCTTTAATTCAAATCGAAGCTAAATACGTTAAATTAACTTGGATTTTAATTCCGTTTTAAACTATAACTCTTTAATTCGAATCGAAGCTAAATACGCTAAATTAACTTTGATTTTAATCCCGTTTTAAACTATAACTCTTTAACTCGAATCGAAGCTAAATATATTAAATTAACTTCGATTTTAATTCCGTTTTAAACTATAACTCTTTAATTCGAATCGAAGCTAAATACGTTAAATTAACTTC
>JAKOGI010001565.1:0-115000 GCA_029747015.1 Carnegiea gigantea | reverse complement strand
AGACAAAAACTTACCAACCTAAAGAAACAATCTTCTCAATCCATGGAGTATGTTCTTACAGAGATTAAGAATATTGCTCACTCTTTTCCTGCCATAAATTCTCCACTTACTGATCAAGAGTTGATTCAGTGCACCATTGAAGGTTTAGATGATCAATATAAGGTGTTTATTACTACTGCCACCTATTTTGGCAGTCACATTACCTTAATGTGTTGCGCACAAAACTTATCATGTGTGAGCCTCGGGTGTTGCATCTGCATAAGTCCTCCTTCAGTGTGACGTCTCACCCAGCCCTTGCTACCTCTACTATTGCTTCCTCTAGTTCAATTATAGATAGCCCCACAATCCTACTTCTTCTGGTGGAAAAAATAATCATAACTCCAACTGGCGTAATTGTGGCAATAATTCAGATAAGGGGAGGAACAATAGGGGTCATGGCTTGGATGAGGACGTTAGATATGATAATGGTCGTGAGACCATTGAGCGCTGAAATGCCTATTTGGTTTTGACTTATCTTGTATGCTTATTAAGGACAAGGCCATGGAGAAACTTCTTTTAAGGCTTCCAGCAATGATGACTTCTACACCCTATCTTCCCCGACTCTCAACTAGCTCTTAACATTGTCCATCTCTTTGGGGTTATCTAGCATTGATGCTTAGGTCTTTGTGGTTCTTGCGTTCTTCACGTCCTTCATAAAAAACATCTTATTGAGTCCACTTCTAAATTTAGTAATCGTTGTTTGCCTTGTAAGTTAGGTGAAGCTCATCATTTGCCCTTTCCTAATGTTGAACATTGTTATAGTACTCATTTTTATTTAATTCACTCTGATGATTGACAATCACATGTTCTTTCTAATTTAAATTTTCATTATTATATTATGTTTGTTGTTGATTGCACACAGTTTATTGGATTGGCTGGATATATCCTATGAAACAAAAATCTAAAGTGTTTTAACATTTTTGTGCCTTTTAAAAAATTTGTTAAAAATATGTTTAAACGAAAAATTAAACTTTTTCAAAGTGATGGTGGGAAAGAATTTGATAATGATTCTTTTAAAGCCCATTTTCTAATATGTGGTATTTATTTTTGTAAATCCTATTCGAACACTCCCGAACAAAATGGCATTGCAGAAAGGAAACACCGATATATTATTGAAATGGCACGTACGTTTCTTTTTGAAGCAAATCTTTGCGGGGAACTATGGTTGTTGATGCATATGCTGCCTCCATAATAATTCGGCTTCCTACTTCCCCTTGGATGGCCATTTATCTTATGAAAAATGTTTTTCACAAAATTACAGATCATTCTTTCTCTATGTTTTGGGGTGTGAAAGCTTTTCCACTATCCTCACTAACCAAATTAAGTTTGAGCCTCAGTCCAAATGTTGTGTGTTTCTTGGATATGCTTCCAATTACAAAGGGTATTGATGTCTTAATCCCACTTTGGGTCATGTTTACATCAATAGGCATGCTTTGTTTTAGGAAGATGTGTTTTCACATCCCACTTTGCAATCCCTAAACTCTATTGCTCATAACATTTCCCCACTAAAAGTTAGCACTTGCCCCAATCCATTTGCTAGCCCTCAACCCATTTGTAGTGAATCCTACGCCCACGTTGAACCGGAGCCTGTTCTCATCTCAACTGTGCCTACTTCTCCCCTTACTAGGCTTATATCTCTTAGCCCATCTAGCCTTGAAGTACCATGTCCACTCCTCCTTTAATGTCCCCTGGGCTGCCCTTGTCCAGCCCACATTTGGATTTAATAGCTCAGCCCCTCTCTGTTCCAACTTAAGGGGTGCTTCTCCCCTCCAAACCCATATTTTCTCTCTATCTATCCCAAATTCCTTCCAAGCAGTGGCAGACCCAGTTAACCAGCCCAATGTTGCCTCACCCTCTGATCCACCTAGTTCAGTGATTACCCCAACCCATCATCCCATGCAAATGCACTCGCGATGTGTAATTAGTAAGCCCTGTGTTATCCTATCCATGCCTGCACAATGTATAGAATCTGAACCTACTTCTTTTACACAAGCTATCAAAGAAAAATATTGGCAACTGGTGATGGCAAAAGAGTTGAATGCACTAGTTCAAAATGACACATGGAAACTATATCCATATTGTGAAAGCATGAATTTGCTTAGTTGTAAGTGGGTTTATTGCATTAAATACAATCTTGATGGGACCATTGAGCACTAAAAGGCCCATTTGGTTGTTAGGGGTTTTGGTCAACTTGCTGGGCTAGACTACACCGAGACTTTTAGTCCGATTGTCAAGCTGACAACCATTCATATTATTCTCTCCCTTGCTATAACTCAAGGTGGGGTCATTAGACAACTTGATGTTAAAAATTCCTTCTTACACAGTGATTTACATCAAGAGGTCTATATGACCAAGCCTCAAGGGCTTGTTCACCCTGATTTTCCTCATCATGTCTATATGCTGAACAAGGCACTTTATGGTTTGAAACAAGCTCCTTGAGATTGGTTTCAGTAGTTTCCTTCTGTCCCTAGGCTTTACTTGTATAGTTGTACTGATTCCTCTATGTTCATTTTGTGTACCTCTAATACTATTCTCATTCTCTTTTTCGATGTTAATGATATCATTTTTACTGGCAACTCCCCTTATTTTCTGCATCACATTATTTATCTCCTATCAATACAATTTCTATATAAAGGACCTTACTAATTTGCATTATTTGCTGGGCATTCAGGTTGTATGGACTGCTAATATGATTTTTATCTCTTAGTCCAAATTTCCTTTTGACATTCCTGCTAAGTTCAGCCTCACCAAACACACGGCCATTTGCACACCCTTTCTGTCTAAGACTAAATTGTCACTTACTGATAGGATTATTGTCTAATCCAATTAAGAATCAAAATATGGTTGGAGCATTGTTGATGTGAATTTTACGTTCAATTTTAAAAATCCTTTTAGTTTACAAGTGTACAAGGTCAATTATAGATTAGCGAGTATAGGGTGTTCACCCCACGAGAAACAATAACAAATTTCAGCATAGTTTTTCTAATTCAGTAAAAGAATAATTCAACGGAAGAATTCAATTGTCAAATTAACTTAAAGGAGCAAAGGGAAAGCAAAAGAATCAAGAAAATAGAGAGGAATCAAATTACTAAAAGATCTAGGATTTTGGATTTCACCAATGACTTAAATATTGAATTTTTAACTTAGATAGGGGTTTAATTAGTCTCTTGCTCAACCTAAGCTACAAGCATTATCTCATGAATTAAAAAGATGAAATATGATTATCATAAGATATAACTTATCGAGTTGTTAGCATGAATTATTCATTTTAGACATAACTCATCTAATTTCTAAAATAAATTATTCAAATTCAACAATTACAATTTTAAGTATAATGTAGTTGCCAAATATCATATTAGCCTACAAGGTCTAATATAGTTGAGATAGCAAATTAAACTATTGAAATCAACAAGAATAAGTAATAGTAATAATATGTATAAACAAGTTAAGATCAAATAGGAACTCAAAATTATGCAATATAAGTTACATAAATAACCCCTATATGACTAATGTAGCTGGCCATGCTTAGTCAAAACACTATTAAAGTTAGTCTAGTCATACTCCTAATTAATGGTGTATTTCACTTTCTACGTTCAAACTTTGATACTTAATTACTGAAAACTGCATTGTTAAGCACAACCTCTCCAATTTGACTCACAAATGAGGAGAGAAGAGAAGAGAAAAATAGCTAACAAAGATTAGTTTCTTCTAAACTCCTCAACTCAAACAGTTTTGTCATACAAAAGACTTTCTTAAAAAAATGAAAGATAGAAGATTGGAGAATTGAAGGCTGAGTAGATGAGTAATGGATGAGTGAATTGCTTCAACTTCAATCTCTTCTTATAGTGTTGCCTTAGCCCGTATACTACCCATAATAGTTGGCTATATTAATGCACGTTTAATCATTTCATCCAATAAAAATTAGAACATTGACGCTTGTGACTAGCTAGGTCATACCCCATGTTTCAATCGTGGAGTTCACTTATACATGAAAAGTAGGAAAACTCTAGGCTTGTAAATGTTGAGCACACTACTACAGCTGATACTTGGGCATACTGGTTGGGCACATGAAAAAGAACAAAAAGCCATGCCCAAATGCTTATTGGAAAAGTGAAGAAATCGATGGTGCTAGGCTTCATAAAAGGACAAGCTCACGTGAAGCAGAGAGAGAATAGGCACGAGCTAGGTGTGTCACTAGGCCTAATATTGGTGGGCTGTGAGGGACACAAGTGAACAATAAATCTTTATGTCGAGCTTAAGTCAGCAAGGAGTAAAAGACCAAGTCCAACATGTAGTTTAATGATGTTTTAACAAAGTTGTAGTAGGCCAGGCAAGTAGGAAAGAGAGAAAGAGGATGAGCTAGGTGGGCTGCTAAACATTCAATGGGCTACAACGAGCAAATCCCATACGACTGGGCTAGTATATTCTCATGCATTGGGCTATGATTTGGCTCTTGAAAATGATTGGGAAAAATTCCTAGGTTCCGCACCTAAATTTGAATATTCTTTATCACCTGAAAATCATACAAAATATGCATGACTCATAAAAATATATTCTAAAGGCTCAAAAGTTGGTAAATGCGATAAAAATCCTATATAAAAAATATGGATTATCAACTCCCATATGCCAAAACTTTGCTAGTCCTCAAGCAATGAATAACAACAATGCATATACTCATTCACCCCAACAAGTGAAACACATTTGGAGAAGGAAATCGAAAAGTCCAACTATGCCTATGCAGTCTAAACCATATAAATCAATTCACTACTGACCCACAACACATCATTAAATATTTCTAATTTCAATTAAGTCAATGGGTCAATATTCAAGCAATTTAAGCACATAGTGTCAACCATATACCAAATTATAAGTTCAAGACCTCACCCTAATACCAAAAATCATAAAAAACATCCATAAAATCAAGTGTCCGGTGCCAAATCAATTTATTAGGTTGTTTTAACCTTTTTATCTAAATTTTTTTCCAAAATTCACTTGATTCCATATGTTTCTTGACCTGAGTGGATAAAAAGCATCTATAAGCAATCAGTATATATTCAAGCAATCAAAGATATGAATTAATATAGAACCTAAACATTAGTACTAGAATCAGAGTTTAATTAATTCAATTTATTTTATTTATTGACTGAAAGTTAATGGGGAACTTGATACTTATTAAATGCTCATAATGAATTTGAAAATGGGCATTGATTTCAAACTCAAGATCAGTTACATAGTAACATGAGCACAACAAAACTTCAGCTATAAACTAGTTAAACTAAAAATAATCTCAAATGGGCATGAGTCACATAAACACATCTAAATAATAAGAATAAGACATGTGTAATCAGAACACTCAATCCTTTCCCAGAATCAAATTCTCATGTCAAAAATTTTCAATTTTCCTCAAAAATTTTCATTTGCCTTCCCCTCACACCAAAAATCTTACATGGTCCTCAATGTTAAAAATAATAATAAAGAAAAAGATGAAGAAAAGAGCGATGCAACCTGATAGCACGAGGTAAGCATTCTTAATATGCCCAACAAGCTAACTCCAAAGTTACCTCCAAAACCATCACTAGCTACAATAGCCATAATCAAGTGAAATATCACACTCAAATGCCTAAATGGACCTTGAACAAAAGGAAAACAAAAACAAAAGACTCATACTCACCTAAAACAATTGGGTTACCTCCTATTAAGTGCTAAGTTTTATGTCTTCTGCTAGACAAAGTCTCATCCACAAATCATAGTAAACCTTATGGACTTAATCAAATTGGGCCCAATCTCATTAATTACAATAGGTTTCAAACATTGATCATTCACAGTAACAACAAGACCAACATGGGGATCCAAGATTTTGACCACCACCTCATAAGGAAACACCTGTCGGATAATAAAAGGGTCATTCCGTCTAAATCTTAATTTAGCAAGAAACAACTTAAGCTTAGAATCAAAAGGCCAAATTAACCTTCTGATTAGGTTCAAACTATATATAAGAAATCATTTTATCATGAAATGCTTTGATTTTAGCTTTATAAATCATAGCATTCTCATAGGCTCCATTAGGCAATTCATCCAATTCATTCAATTGAAGTATACTATTAGAACTCGCTTATTTCATATCAAAATTAAAAGTTTTAATAGTCCAAAAAGCATGGTGTTCTAACTCAATTGGCAAACGGTAAGCGTCTTTGAAAAGAAGCTGATAAGGAGACATTCCTATGGAAGCCTTGTGAGCAGTCAGATAGGCCCAAATATCATCATCCAATGAACCTTTTCTCAAGTGTAGACTTGATCTCGGGAGCAGATACCTCAACTTGGCCATTGGTTGAGGGTGATTGGGGTAGCTACTTTATTGAGTCACATAATATTTTCTAGGCAAGGCTTTAAAAGATCAGTGATAAGTTAACTGCCCTCACTATTAATAAGAGCTCTAGTGATCCCATATTAACAAAAAATATACTATTTCACAAACCTAACAACAACCTTGTGGTCATTGGTTCTAGTAGCCAGAGCTTCCACCAACTTTTACAGACAATCAATAGTAACCAATATGTAGATAACACCAAAAGATGAGGGAAAGAGACCTATGAAATCAATGCACCACACATCAAATGTCTTGACAATTGGGACTGAGGAAAGGGGCATAATATCATAACGGGATAGGGGACCCATACATTGACAATGCTTACAAGCAAGACAAAAATGGTGAGCATCACGAAATTGAGTGGACCAATGAAACCCACATCATAGGACTGTAACAGCTATCCAATGACCTCTAAAATGACTAGTACAAGCATAAGAGTGACAAAAGGTCAGAATACTAAAATTTCACTCTTAGAAACACACCTATGAACCATTTGGTGAGGACAATGTCTGAAAAGATAAGGGTCTTCTTAGTAGTAACACCTTACTTGTGAGAAAAATCTATCTTTCTCTTGGACCAATAAAGATGAATCTTTCTGGTAGCAATTCACAATATGAGCAAACCAAGAAAAAGGGATATGTGATACAGCAAACAATTACTCATTAGGAAAATGCCCACAAAATCCAACTACGTCATCAATATACTCAGTAAAAATCCTAAACAAGTGGTCTACAATCGAACTTTTAGAACGGTTCTTATCTTTTAAGTCAATGTCAAATTCTTGGAAATCCAAGAACAAAGAGGATAAGAGAGGTTCAAAAGAGAGGAAACCTTCCTTCTTTCCATGGTGAGGAGGCCTAGAAGCCCCACTAAAACACACTCTACACCCCAATCAATTGCTAGTACCAGTGGGCAGAAAGATCTTTAGGAGGATTTAAATCAAGCTAGTTCTCCAACAGTGTATGGGACCTGGATTAGCAGGGTTGAAAGCGATCGTGGTGCGCCACAGGAAGAACTTCGGGATAGCTTTTTGTTAAGCCAAAAATCATGTATTGTTTTTATAATTATTTCGATTATATTATATATATTATTTCGTCTAATTTGTTTTATTTTATATATTTTTCAGGGTTAGTATTAATTTAATAAAGAGGAGAAGAGAGGACGCCGAAACTCGAGTTTTACACGCTTGGCTATAAAGACAATTCAAAAATAATAATTATGAAAAATATTATTTCCATAATTATTTAATTTGGTTAGGGTTTCAAGAGTTAAAGAAGAACTAGAAGTCTTGAAGGAGAAGAAGTCTAAGGAAGAAAGGAAGAAGAAACCCTAATTACTAACCCCAATCACACCCCTCCTTTCCTTCTTATATATATCATCATCACCATCACCATAAGGATCATCACCTCCATACACTCCACGACATATCCCTCATCTCCTTACCCACACCTTCACGGCAGTCCTCTCACAGCCACTCCTTCTTTCAATCATCATCACCTCTATCATAAACCCAAAGCACCTACACACCTCACGACTGTCATCCCAACATCACGCCTTCCTCCTTGACATCTCACGATCACCATCATCATCCATCATTCATCACGCCATCAACACATCTCCTTCCTCACCATAGTAATCATCAATCATCACCATCATCACACCACCATCCTCACGCCACACCCTCTCCTAAACCCCATCTCATCTCCCCAGTCAACTTCCTCACCACCACCATAAATCACCATCAGCCCACCAACCCATCATCACATTGATTGTCACGATCAACACCACCATCATCCATCATCATCAACATATATAATCCACACCTAACAGCAACAGGCCACGGCAATCACTTTTTTTTTCTTATGTTATTTTGATATTTTCATTTTTTGTTTAGTTGATTATTAAGCATGATTTATGTGGGTGAATTTTGTGATGTTATTTTTAATATGAGTAAGTAATTCCTTTTTACTTAGTATAATCTTCTTGAAGCCATGCTAAATTTACTATTTTGAAACAAGTTTTATGGTTTATTGCCTAGTTGATTCATATTCATGATTCTATAGCAATTAGCGTTTATCGTTTATGATATTCATGTTAAATTAATTAGAATGCATGCTAGTTAGTTTAATACGATTTCGATTGATAGTTTAGAAGACTATAATATGTAAAAGTTATAGTCTTTTATGCTTAGGTATCATCCTAATTAATCATGGATAGCTCAAACCCATCTCTTTTAATTAGGTAATCGCTTTAGATCTTTGTTAAATCGATTTGCTGGTAAATTGATTACAAAGTGTTAAATGATGTTTTTCTAATTCTTAATGCTCTAGTTTGATTAAATTCTTGCGCTGGTGTGAGGGTTATCAAAACTAGTAGGGTTTATATTAGGGCTGGACCTAAGTAAACTAGAATCTGGGGAAAAACGGGGAAGAGCTGCTGGTGGATGTCTTCTACACTTTAACTCATGAATGAAATTAACTTGTGTGTTAATGATAAATATTAATTTGCATGGTGGATTGAGATTAGACTAAGTATCCTTCATAAATTTGATATCTTTGGATAATTATTTGCTGCTTTTGGTAAATTTGATTAGGTTGTTAATTTTTGTTCTATTTTTTCTAGCTTCAATATAATTTCAATCGACCCCCCCCCCCAAAAAGTATAGTCTTTTAGGAGTGTCTAGGTAATTTTAGATAGTTTAGATTTTGATTTTTAGAGTGGTTATAATTTTAGATTGATTTATATTCAGTTTTAGTATTTAATTACCGGTTTATTAGAAATTAGACTAAAAATAGTTATTTTTGTTCTTTTTCGATGTTTATCAGTTCTTAGAGTCTATATAGTGTCCTAGTCTGGCCATACTTAATTCTGTAATTTGTGGAAGTTATTTGATAATTTTTCAGAATTATTTTGTGAAATTGATATGTGTAGGTCTTTAGGTTATTAATTCTGAAAATTTCGATTTTATTTGTTAAATCACGATTATTAGGTATTGTTAAGTCCAGAAAATTGTGTCCTAGAATTAGGGTAATTTGCTTGATTATTTTCGTATTTATATTTTTGCAGATTATTTTATTTCTTATTTCAGATTTAATATTCTGCATTGATATTTTGTGGTAATTTTCTGATTTACTTTTTCTGGAATTATTTGGATACCATTGATGAGTTATAAGCTTATATACCTGAAGAATAATATTTTAGGTTACTGTTTGATATTTTTAATATTTATTTTCTGATTATTATTTGCTGTTTTGGTTTTTAATTAGAATTTTAATTACTATTCTGTTTTTATTTTTCTAGGAAAGCTTTTTACTGTTTCCCTTGCAGAATATAATCCAAATATTTAAGAGCATCATTGGGTGTCTTTTCAAATTTTTATTCATTAGATTTTAATTATTTTAGAATTATTAAGATTAGATTTAATAAATTAGATTAATAAAATCATTTAGGATTAAGCTAGCCTTTTTAAAATAATCTTTCCTCGTGGATTGATCCCTACTTCCCTATGCCATAAAAAGTATTTAATAACCGAAGTACTGTTTAAATTTGTAGTTCTACGGCAAGCTTTACAAATTTTAGCGCCGTTATTGGGGAAAGAAAATTAAATTACTAGTTTATTTCTATTTAATTTTACGACTTTTATAGTTTTGTTTTTATTTTAATTTTTGCAGATTGCCAGTAAGTCTTAAAGTTAAAGAGGTAAGAATGTCTACTCTTCGAAAACTTGCTGCCCCTAACCTCGAAACTCAACCAATGCCCATTACTTATGCTATTTTAAATAAGCCTTTGAAATTAAATTCAGGATTTATTAATTTATTATCTAAGTTTTATAGATTAGCTAGAGAGGACCCCTATAGACACATTAGTGAATTCTTTATTACCTGCTCTGCTATGGTGCCTAAAGAAATTCTTGAGGACCAAATTAGATTGAGGGCATTTCCCTTTTCTTTACTTGGTAATGCTAAGGACTGGTTATATTATATGCCTGCTGGATCTTTTTCTACATGGACTGCATTGCATAAATTGTTTTTAGAAAAGTTTTTTCCTGCATCCTGTATTGGATCTATTAGGAAAGAAATATGTGGAATCAAACAAATGAATGGGGAAACCTTTTGTGAGTACTAGGAAAGATTTAATAAGTTATGTGCTAGTTGTCTCCAACATCAAATAAATGAACAACTATTGATTCAATATTTTTATGAGGGTTTGTTTTCTATGGACCGCAATATGATTGATGCTGCTAGTGGGGGGGCTCTGGTTAATAAAACCCCAGCTGATGCTAGAAATCTATTTAATGTAATGGCCTAAAATACTCAGCAATTTGATACTAGGGACTCACAAGTTAAAAGGGTAAATGAGATAGGTTCTAGTTCATCTCTAGAGAATCACTTATCTCACATTACTACTATGTTAAATAAGATTGTTAGTGGGGGTATTCAAAAAGCAGTAATATGTGGTATTTGTTGTCTAGAGGGGCATTCTACTAATGCATATCCTACTCTACAAGAAGGTAATGTTAATGCTCTTTAATCTAACCAAAATCAAAGGAGGTATGATCCCTATTCGAATACTTATAGTGAAGGATGGAGAGACCACCCTAACTTAGGTATAGCCCAAAGCCTAATCCACCTAGTTTTGACCAACCCTCTCATCAACCTTCTAACCAGGATAGGACCAATTTTCTACTGGAAAAAGTCCTCAAGAAGATGGATGATAGCTTCCAGAGTTTTGAGACAACTCTTGAGCAGGTTCAAGAGAGACAGACAGCAACTGATATCATAATTAGTAACCTGCAGGCTCAAATGCAAAATAGGTTAGTATCTCAGCCTTACCCTAACCCTAAGGAGAATGTTAGTGCCATAACACTTAAAAGCGGAAAAGAGTTAAAGGAACCTACGAAGAAGAGAGAAGTGGACCCTGAGTTAGAAGTGAAAGGGGCTGAACCAGAATTAGATACAGAGTCTAACCAAACTACTAAGGAATTAGAAGAAAAGAAAAGTGAATCTTACGAGTCAATTCCACCTTTCCCTAGTAGATTTAGGAGCCCTGCGTCTAAGGTAAATGAGGCTAACCAAGAGATTTTAGAGACTTTTAGGAAGGTAGAAATTAATATACCTCTCCTTGATGCCATTAAACAGGTGCCTCATTGTGCTAAGTTCTTAAAAGAATTATGAACTACCAAGAGGAAGCTCATTGGTAATGAGAAGATAAGTGTGGGGGAAAATGTGTCTGCTGTTTTTCAAAGAAAACTTCCCCCTAAGTGCAAAGACGCAGGTGTGCTTTTTGTTCCTTGTAACATAGGAAATCTTTACTTTGATAAGGCTATGCTTGACTTGGGTGCTTCCATTAATGTTATGCCTAGGTCTGTTTATGACAAACTGAACTTAGGAGAGTTAAATAAAACTGGTGTAGTGCTTCAGTTAGTTGATAGGAGCAGTATTTACCCAGATGGAGTGTTAGAGGAAATCTTAGTCTAAGTGAATGAACTCGTGTTTCCAGCTGATTTTTATATGATGAACATGGGTGATGCATGTCATGATATTCCCATCTTGCTAGGCAGGCCATTTTTGAAAACAGTTAGGGCTAAAATTGATGTGCATGAAGGAACATTAACCATAGAATTTGATGGTGAAGTGATTAAATTTAATATTTTTGATGCGATGAGATTCCCTGCTGATGTGAATTACGTGTATGCATGTAAGACCCACCTTCGTTATTTTTGCATTAAATTATAGGTCTTGCTTTTACGTTATAAAATCATATTTTTAGTAACTGTATGAGTTTTTAACGATTAAATTCATTAAAAAGAACGATTATTTGACTAACGTTATTATTGACGCTACTTATTTATAAAATATTTGAATCAACGCTAAACCAAGTTTTAAAATCGTTTTTCATTTTACTTGGCCGATTCCCAAAGTTTAAACCGAAATGTTAATTGTGGGTCGTTTCAATTCGGGTTTAGCCTAACCATTAGCGAGTACGGACCGGAACTTAGTTGAATGATCTTAATTGAGTCAAAAAAAAAAGAAATGGACCAAAAAGGGGGGGAAGTCGGGTCTCAGGAAAAACCGAGACCCCGACCCTTCACCCTCACGCTCTCTCTCTCTCTCTAACGCGTCTCTCTCTCTCTCTCCCTCTCACTCACCGGCGACCGGCCACCAGGCGCTGCCGCCGGCCGGCGCGCGTCGCCGGCGAGAGAGGGACCACGGTGGTTCGCTGAGCATGACCCACTCACCATCGACCTCCACGAGCCCCTTTCCTCCGCTTCTCACCGCGAAACAGAGCAGGACAACCACGTTTTGGTGCCGGAAATCGGCCAAACACCTCCAAATGACCTCTTCTATAGATTGAGGGACCAATTTCACTTCAAACCACACGCAGAAGGGCTTGATTTCGAGAGCTAGGGTTCGATTTTGGGAAGCACACGGGCTAGGGTTTTGGTTCAACAACGTGGGCATGCGTTTGGGCATGCAATTGCTGCTACTAGGGTTGAATTTGGGCTGAGTCAAGTAAGTGTTCTCCCCTCCTAAGTTATTACTATTTTTGAAGTTAATTTTCAGCAGATTGCTTGCATGTCAAGTTAGAGTTTGTTAAATTCGTTAGAAATGTCAAGAAATGAGCTGTTCATGCTTAGGTTCGATTCATTTGGTTGATTTATGCCTGAAATTGTAAATCGATGCGAATTATGTGCATTTAGCATTGATTCAAGTCCATGAATGAAAACCATGCGTGAACTGTTAATTCGAAGTTATATTAACGTGTTTAGCTTCGATTCAAGTTGAGGAGTTAATGCATGAAAAAGAATTAAAAACGAAGTTGTATTAACGTGCTTAGCATCGATTCAAGTTAATTAGTTGATGCATGAAAAAGGATTAAAAACGAAGTTAGTTTAACGTGTTTAGCATCGATTCAAGTTAATGAATTAATGCATGAAAAAGAGTTAGAATCGAAGTTGCGTTAACGTGCTTAGCTTCTATTCAAGTCATTTAGCTAATATGTGAAAAATGATTAAAATCGAAGTCCTTTTAACGTGTTTAGCTTCCATTAGAATTGATTAACCGATGCGTGCAAATGAGCTAATTTCGAGGTTAATGAAATGTGTTTGGCTTCGAATCAAGTGGATTAGCTAATGCATGTTAAAGGAATTAATCTCGAAGTTATATAAATGTGTTTAGCTTCGATTCGAGTTAAACTAGCTAATGCATGTAAACAAATTAAATTCGAAGCTATTGAAATATGTTTAGCTTTCATTCAAACCCTTTTTAGTACATTCATGTTTAGGAAAGTTACTTCGAAAAGTATCGTATGTGTTTAGAATCAAATTATGTTTGATTTACTGAATAAAGTGTTGTCGAATTATGGATAAATGTGGTTATATGTACGCTTGTTGTAACGCACCGCTGAATGGTGCTGGTTGCTCAGGTAAGAGCCTAAACCTTATTCCCTTTTACAGAAGCTAATATGATAATATGTTCTGATTAATAAATCGATGAATCGAGTTGGTAGTGGGATAGTTTGAGGAAAGAATTATGAGCGTTCGAGGTCTTGTGGTACGGTGCAAGTGAGGAGGGAGACTGGGTTGTGAATTGACCGCAATCGTGTGGATTGCGAGGCTATGTGTGGCTCATTGTATTGTTGAAATGATTATGAAGTGTTTGAATGTGAAACGTGTGAATCCCTTTCCCCCTTTTATGTCTAAGATGCAATATGCGAGAAAGTGTGGTGATTTGACAAAGAACGTTTCTCGTGTTTTCAAACTAATAATAGCCATGATTAATAGCAAGCAATGGCCTATTTTTGCAATACAAATAGTATTTGGGAGTGAACCTACTTGAACGGGGGAATCCCTAAAACGGTTTAGAAAAGTGTGAGTTATGTGATAAATGATTTTGCCAAAAGACACAACAAAATTATTAGCCGTTATGGCCCATACGCTTTAAAGTGGCTAAGATAATGTGCTTCGGACCATATGAAAAGAATGAAAGGAATGATGTTATATGAAAAGAATGATGTTACCCTAGGGAATAAGTCTGGATAAACCCTAGAGGCCCTGACGAGGACTAATGTAATGGTCCGATATGTTATATGTAGCCATTCCACGAGTAAGAGCTTAAGCGTGAGCATTAGGTCTCACTATAGGGTCGAGAATAGTTCTCATCCAATCAGCACCCTGTAATGATCTTATGCCAGAAGTACTTTCGTACTAAGTTAAGAAAAGCAATTGGCCCTTTGCCATTTTTAAACGATTAAAAAGGAAAGGAAGTTCTTTTTATGGGCCCAAAAGGCTATATGGAATGATGTATGAAAAGCTTATAAGGGTCGTTACACGACCAAACGAAATGAAACTTCCTTTGAAGACTAAGAAAACGTTTTCAACAAAAGAAAGAAAGCTTTCAATGAATGAGTTATGAAATGATCCTCAAACATGTTTGAATGTGGATTCTTAGCCTGTGTATTAAAGGAAAGCTTTCAATGGATGCATTATGAATGATTCTTAAGTATGGTTGAACGTAGATTCTAATCTTATGTGGCATCATTCTTATCCATATCAAATCTGTCTGATTTAAAGTGTATGAAATGAGAAAGAAAGTTATAGCACGTTAAAAATTCCATGAATGAAGGCGTCTCTTCCTAAAAGAATGAACGTTGATATGTAAATAGCATGCGAGTGTCATATAGCTTAATATGATATTTAAAGGTACTTAAATGCTTGATATGTACTTATGTGTGTGATATGTATACTACATTAATGAAATGCCAAGAAAAGTGTATTTATGAAAAGGGATAACCTTATATACACATCATATAATTGAGGGTTCATGTGTAGTATAAATGGAGTGTTAGGAAGTTATGTTATGAAAAAAAAAGATCCTTATACTGAGCCTTCGATGCTTACTCACGTGCCTAACTGCTTGCTAGTAAAGAACTCCGTCGTTGAGGAACCTAGAAATATGATTGAGTGGTCGAAGTGAAGTTTATGTTTAGTGATCCTCCCATAAAGGTTCTATGAATATCTATTATGATAGTAAAGTATGGAAACGTGATATGTGACTAGTAAAGATAGTATTGCCTGCAACGGTTTTGGTTTTAAGGGAGTTGGGGGACACTCACTGAGCGTGTGGTTGCTCATCCCATTACTCTTTCCCCTTTTCCCCAGGTTTTCTGTCTGACGGGAAGAAGTTGAGTCAGATAAGTCCAGAAGGAACCTATTGTTGCTTACAAGGCGTCGTATGTGCTCATTTGAAGGGATCTTACGTGTTTAATGAAGTTATGTAATGTACTCTTAGTTTATAAAGGTCTGTAAATGATTATTCTAGTTCATATAATGCATATGGTATAAAGGTCGCCCTATATGACCACCTGAGCCAACCATCAAGTTAGTTAGATGTCTTCTTGGTTTAATTTAGCAATGTTTTGGGATGTAAATCTTAATACTCCGGTTTTGTAAACCGTTGAGTTGTATCTTTCATTTCTTCTTTATTCATGAATCAATCTGGTTGGTGTACTCCGAGCGAGTGGCTCGTTGAGTTATGAACTCCGGCGTGTGGTCGTTGAGCTATGTTTTAAATGTTTTGCGCTTTTGTTGATTTACAAGGACTTATTGTAAGCTTTTTAGCCTGGAAATGGTCAGTTTTTAGGAGGAACTCTGTCCGTTTCGTCCCAAGAATTAAGTAAGAAGTTAAGAAAGCGTAACGCTTCTGGCCTAGGGGCTGGGGTTGTTACAATGCACTTGATGAGTTGCCCCAAAATATTCATGACTTGCCTAATGAAGATGAATTTTTGACTGTGCTTACTAAGAATCTTGATAATGCTGAGTTTCAAAAAGTACCTTACCAAATTAATGCTGATTTATTGGAAGAAATCCAACTAGAGGATCCGGGAACTTCATGAAATCGAGCCAACGACTATAAACAAAGGCACTGGTTGGGGGGCAACCCAACGTTTTTAGGGAAGTACCCATTTAATTTTACTTTTCTTTTCATTATTTCCATATGTTTGCATGCATTAGAGACAATGCATGAATTAAGTGTAGGGGGTGTATCCTGCATTTAATTTTCGCAGTATTTATTCTTGAAAAGAAAAAAAAAATTTCTTATAAATAATCCATGATATGAGTGTATGCTAGGCTTACTTGTTTAGGAAAAAAAAAATTTGTTTTATTAGCTATTTTGTAGTTTATTCTTTTATAAGTGAAGACTTCTAAGTATGATAGTTATCCTTTAGAGAAGTTTGAGTTGATTCTCATACATCTTTTTAATGAGTAACTCTCTTGATTATCCATCTTATTTAGTTATGTAATATATCCAATTCAGAGGCAATAAAATAGCCCGGCCCATCTCCTAGACTATTGAATTAGTTGAATAACTCATTAAAATTGGGACTTTTCTTATCTGTTTATTAAAAAAAAAAAGAGAGAGAGTCAAAGTCGGAAATGACAAGTATTCCTTTGAGGCATGCGCTACTGGGTGCTACCCTTTGAGGCAATACTGCCACTGGAAACCTTGCTTCCCATACTAGTGCATCAATAAAATAAATAAAAGTAATGATGAAAATTAAATGCTTGCTCCCCCACCTCCATTTGGGTGAGTGTGAGACAGGGAGTGTTTAATTTCTAAGACCCTATATGGGCCTCGAATATGTGCGCAAGTGGAGTTTGAAAGATAAGAAGAAGAAGAAGAGAAAAATAATTACAAGGCAAGTTTTGAATCAATTCAATGAGTTATTCTATCTAATTCAATTGTTTTTGTAGCCAAACCATGCCTAAATTTTTCTACCTTAAATTTTTTAGACCTCTTGATCGGTTTATGCATATTTAAAAGAGATGGATTACCATTGATCTTGTTATTTCATTAAGGAAATGTAGTGAGGCTGATAAATAAACGCTCTGGTGGTGGTTAGATGTCTGGTAGTTATTCACTAATTGGAGGAAAAACTAATTAATTCTCAATAGAACTGTTTTTAAAGTAAGCTAAGGCCTAGTATGAATATCATAGTATGCATGACTTTATAAGAAAGAAAGAGAGTAAGGTTTAGGTCGAGTTTAAGATTTCTTTACACGAGGACGTCCAAAATCTAAGTGTGGGGAATTGGTTAAGCCAAAAATCATGCATTATTTTTATAATTATTTCGATTATATTATATATATTATTTCGTCTAATTTGTTTTATTTTATATATTTTTCAGGGTTAGTGTTAATTTAATAAAGAGGAGAAGAGAGGACGTCGAAACTCGGGTTTTACACGCTTGGCTATAAAGACAGTTCAAAAATAATAATTATGGAAAATATTATTTTCATAATTATTTAATTTGGTTAGGGTTTCAAGAGTTGAAGAAGAACTAGAAGTCTTGAAGAAGAAGAAGTCTAAGGAAGAAAGGAAGAAGAAATCCTAATTACTAACCCTAATCACACCCCTCCTTTCCTTCTTATGTATATCACCGTCACCATCACCATAAGGATCATCACCTCCATACACTCCACGACATATCCCTCATCTCCTCACCCACACCTTCACGGCAGCCCTCTCACAGCCACTCCTTCTTTCAATCATCATCACCTCTATCATAAACCCAAAGCACCTACACACCTCACGACTGCCATCCCAACATCACGCCTTCCTCCTTGACATCTCACGATCACCATCATCATCCATCATTCATCACGCCATCAACACGTCTCCTTCCTCACCATAATAATCATCAATCATCACCATCATCACACCACCATCCTCACGCCACACCCTCTCCTAAACCCCATCTCATCTCCCCAGTCAACTTCCTCACCACCACCATAAATCACCATCAGCCCACCAACCCATCATCACATTGATTGTCATGATTAACACCACCATCATCCATCAACATCAACAAATATAATCCACACCTAACAGCAACAGGCCACGACAATCACTTTTTTTTTTCTTATTTTATTTTGATATTTTTATTTTTTGTTTAGTTGATTATTAAGCATGATTTATTTGAGTGAATTTTGTGATGTTATTTTTAATATGAGTGAGTAATTCCTTTTTACTTAGTATAATCTTCTTGAAGCCATACTAAATTTACTATTTTGAAACAAGTTTTATGCTTTATTGCCTAGTTTATTCATATTCATGATTCTGTAGCGATTAGCGTTTTTCGTTTTTGATATTCATGTTAAATTAATTAGAATGCATGCTAGTTAGTTTAATACGATTTCGATTGATAGTTTAGAAGACTATAATACGTAAAAGTTATAGTCTTTTATGCTTAGGTATCACCCTAATTAATCATGGATGGCTCAAACCCATCTCTTTTAATTAGGTAATCGCTTTAGATCTTTGTTAAATCGATTTGCTGGTAAATTGATTACAAAGTGTTAAATGATGTTTTTCTAATTCTTAGTGCTCTAGTTTGATTAAATTCTTACGCTGGTGTGAGGGTTATCAAAACTAGTAGGGTTTATATTAGGGCTAGACCTAAGTAAACTAGAATCTAAGAAAAAAAGGAGAAGAGCCGCTGGTGGATGTCTTCTACAGTTTAACACATGAATGAAATTAACTTGTGGATTAATGATAAATATTAATTTGCATGGTGGATTGAGATTAGACTAAATATCCTTCATAAATTTGATATCTTTGGATAATTATTTGCTACTTTTCGTAAATTTGATTAGGTTGTTAATTTTTGTTCTATTTTTTTTAGCTTCAATATAATTTCAATCAAACTCCCCCCCAAAAAGTATAGTCTTTTAGGAGTGTCTAGGTAATTTTAGATAGTTTCGATTTTGATTTTTAGAGTGGTTATAATTTTAGATTGATTTATATTCAGTTTTAGTATTTAATTACCGGTTTATTAGAAATTAGACTAAAAATAGTTATTTTTGTTCTTTTTTGATTTTTATTAGTTCCTAGAGTCTATATAGTGTCCTAGTCTGACCATATTTAATTCTGTAATTTTTGGAAGTTATTTGTTCATTTTTCAGAATTATTTTGTGAAATTGATATGTGCAGGTTTTTAGGTTATTAATTCTGAAAATTTCGATTTTATTTGTTAAATCACGATTATTAGGTATTGATAAGTCCAGAAAATTGTGTCCTAGAATTAGGGTAATTTTCTTGATTATTTATGTATTTATATTTTTGCAGATTATTTTATTTCTAATTTCAGATTTAATATTCTGCATTGATATTTTGTGGTAATTTTCTGTTTTATTTTTTCTGGAATTATTTGGATACCATTGATGAGTTATAAGCTCATATACCTGAAGAATAATATTTTAGGCTACTGTTTGACATTTTTAATATTTATTTTTTGATTATTATTTGCTGTTTTGATTTTTAATTAGAATTTCAGTTACTATTCTGTTTTTATTTTTCTAGGAAAGCTTTTTACCGTTTGCCTTCCAGAATATAATCCAAATATTTAAGAGCATCATTGGGTGTCTTTTCAGATTTTTATTCATTAGATTTTAATTATTTTAGAATTATTAAGATTAGATTTAATAAATTGGATTAATAAAATCATTTAGGATTAAGCTAGCCTTTTTAAAATAATCTTTCCTCGTGGATCGATCCCTACTTCCCTATGCTATAAAAAGTATTTAACAACCGAAGTAGTGGTTAAATTTGTAGCTCCATGACAAGCTTTACAGATTTTGGCGCCGTTATCGGGGAAAGAAAATTAAATTGCTAGTTTACTTCTATTTAATTTTACGACTTTTGTAGTTTTGTTTTTATTTTAGTTTTTGCAGATTGCCAGTAAGTCTTAAGGTTAAAGAGGTAAGAATGTCTACTCTTCGAGAAGTTGCTACCCCTAACCTCGAAACTCAACCAATGTCCATTACTTATGCTGTTTTAAATAAGCATTTGAAATTAAATTCAGGATTTATTAATTTATTACCTAAGTTTTATGGATTAGCTGGAGAGGACCCCTATAGATACATTAGTGAATTCCTTATTATCTGCTCTGCTATGGTGCCTGAAAGAATTCCTGAGGACCAAATTAAATTGAGGGCTTTTCCCTTTTCTTTGCTTGGTAATGCTAAAGACTGGTTATATTATATACCTGCTTGATCTTTTTCTATATGAACTGCATTGCATAAATCGTTTCTAAAAACGTTTTTTCCGGCACCCCGTATTGGATCTATTAGGAAAGAAATATGTGGAATCAAACAAATGAATGGGGAAACCTTTTGTGAGTACTGGGAAAGATTTAATAAGTTATGTGCTAGTTGTCCCCAACATTAAATAACTGAACAACTATTGATTCAATATTTTTATGAGGGTTTGCTTCCTATGGACCGTAATATAGTTGATGCTGCTAGTGGGGGGCTCTAGTTAATAAAACCCCAGCTGATGCTAGAAATCTATTTAATGTAATGGCCCAAAACACTCAACAATTTGGTACTAGGGACTCACAAGTTAAAAGGGTAAATGAGATAGGTTCTAGTTCATCTCTACAGAATCACTTATCTCACATTACTTCTATGTTAAATAAGATTGTTACTGGCGGTATTCAAAAAGCAGTAATATGTGGTATTTATTGTCTAGAGGGGCATTCTACTAATGCATGTCCTACTCTACAAGAAGGTAATGTTAATACTCTTTACTCTAACCAAAATCAAAGGAGGTATGATCCCTATTCGAATACTTATAATGAAGGATGGAGAGACCACCCTAACCTTAGATATGGCCCTAAGCCTAATCCACCTGGTTTTGACCAACCCTCTCATCAACCTTCTGACCAGGATAGGACCAACTTTCTACTAGAACAAGTCCTCAAGAAGATTGATGATAGGTTCCAGATTTTGGAGACAACTTTTAAGCAGGTTCAAGAGAGACAGACGGCAACTGATGTCATAGTTAGCAACCTGCAGGCTCAAATGCAAAATAGGTTACCATCTCAACCTTACCCTAACCCTAAGGAGAATGTTAGTGCCATAGCACTTAGAAGTGGGAAAGAGTTAAAGGAATCTACGAAGAAGAGAGAAGTGGGAACCTGAGTTAGAAGTGAACGGGGCTGAACCAGAATTAGATACAGAGTCTAACCAAACTACTAAGGAATTAGAAGAAAAGAAAAGAGAATCTTATAAGGCAATTCCACCTTTCCCTAGTAGATTTAGGAGCCCTGCGTCTAAGGTAAATGAGGCTAATCAAAAGATTTTAGAGACTTTTAGAAAGGTAGAAATTAATATACCTCTCCTTGATGTCATTAAACAAGTGCCTCGTTATGCTAAGTTCTTAAAAGAATTATGCACTACCAAGAGGAAGCTCATTGGTAATGAGAAGATAAGTGTGGGGGAAAATGTGCCTGCCGTTTTTCAAAGAAAACTTTCCCCTAAGTGCAAGGACCCAGGTGTGTTTTCTGTTCCTTGTAAGATAGGAAATCTTTACTTTGATAAGGCTATACTTGACTTGGGTGCTTCTATTAATGTTATGCCTAGGTCTGTTTATGACAAACTGAACTTAGGAGAGTTAAAGAAAATTGGTGTAGTGCTCCAGTTAGCTGATAGGAGCAGTATTTACTGGGATGGCGTGTTAGAGGATGTATTAGTCCAAGTGAATGAACTCGTGTTTTCTGCTGATTTTTATGTGATGAATATGGGTGATGCATGTCATGATATTCCCATCTTGCTAGGCAGGCCATTTTTGAAAACAGTTAGGACTAAAATTGATATGCATGAAGGAACATTAACCATAGAATTTGATGGTGAAGTGATTAAATTTAATATTTTTGATGCCATGAGATTCCCTGCTGATGTGAATTACGTGTATGCGATTGATGAGTTGCCCCAAAATATTCATGACTTATCTAATAAAGATGAATTTTTGACTATGCTTACTAAGAGTCTTGATAATGCTGAGTTTCAAAAAGTGCCTTACCAAACTAATGCTGATTTATTGGAAGAAATCCAACCAGAGGAACCGGGAGTTTCATGAAGTCGAGCCAACGACTATAAACAAAGGCGCTGGTTGGGAGGCAACCCAATGTTTTTAGGGAAGTACCCATTTAATTTAACCTTTGCGTTCATTATTTCTATATGTTTGCATGCATTAGGGACAATGCATGAATTAAGTGTGGGGGGGTGCATCCTGCATTTAATTTTCGCAGTATTTATTCTTGAAAAGAAAAAAAAAATTTTCTTATAAATAATGCTTGTTGTTTAGGAAAAAAAATATTTTATTAGCTATTTTGTAGTTTATTCTTTTATAAGTGAAGACTTCTAAGTATGATAGTTATCCTTTAGAGAAGTTTGAGTTGATCCTCATACATCTTTTTAATGAGTAACTCTCTTGATTGTCCATCTTATTTAGTTATGTAATATATCCGATTCAGAGGCAATAAAATAACCCGGCCCATCTCCTAGACTATTGAATTAGTTGAATAACTCATTAAAATTGGGACTTTTCTTACCTGTTTATTAAAAAAAAAAAAAAAAAGAGAGTCAATGTCTAGAATGACAAGTATCCCTTTGAGACATGCGCTACTGGGTGCTACCTTTTGAGGTAATACTGCTACTGGAAAGCTTTCTTTCCATACTAGTGAATCAATAAAATAAATAAAAATAATGATGAAAATTAAATGCTTGCTCCCGCACCTCTATTTGGGTGAGTGTGAGACAGGAAGTGTTTAATTTCTAATACCCTATATGGGCCTCGAATATGTGCGCAAGTGGAGTTTGAAAGATAAGAAGAAGAAGAAGAGAAAAATAATTACAAGGCAAGTTTTGAATCAATTCAATGAGTTATTCTATCTAATTCAATTGTTTTTACGGCCAAACCATGCCTAAATTTTTCTATCTTAAATTTTTTAGACCTCTTGATCGGTTTATGCATATTTAAAAGAGATGGATTACCATTGATCTTGTTATTTTATTGAGGAAATATTGTGAGGCTGATAAATAAACTCTCTGATGGTAGTTAGATGTCTAGTAGTTATTCACTAATTGGAGGAAAAACTAATTAATTCTCAATAGAACTGTTTTTAAAGCAAGCTAAGGCCTAGTATGAATATCATAGTATGCATGACTTTATAAGAAAGAAAGAGAGTAAGGTTTAACTCGAGTCTAAGATTTCTTTACACAAGGACGTCCAAAGTCTAAGTGTGGGGGAATTTGTTAAGCTAAAAATCATGATTGTTTTTATAATTATTTCGATTATATTATATATATTATTTCGTCTAATTTGTTTTATTTTATATATTTTTCAGGGTTAGTGTTAATTTAATAAAGAGGAGAAGAGAGGACGTCGAAACTCGGGTTTTACACGCTTGGCTATAAAGACGGTCTAAAAATAATAATTATGGAAAATATTATTTTCATAATTATTTAATTTGGTTAGGGTTTCAAGAGTTGAAGAAGAACTAGAAGTCTTGAAGAAGAAGAATTCTAAGGAAGAAAGGAAGAAGAAACCCTAATTACTAACCCGAATCACACCCCTCCTTTCCTTCTTATATATATCACCATCACCATCACCATAAGGATCATCACCTCCATACACTCCACGACATATCCCTCATCTCCTCACCCACACGTTCACGGCAGCCCTCTCACAGCCACTCCTTCTTTCAATCATCATCACCTCTATCATAAACCCAAAGCACCTACACACCTCATGGCTGCCATCCCAGCATCACGCCTTCCTCCTTGACATCTCACGATCACCATCATCATCCATCATTCATCACGCCATCAACACATCTCCTTCCTCACCATAGTAATCATCAATCATCACCATCATCACACCACCATCCTCACGCCACACCCTCTCCTAAACCCCATCTCATCTCCCCAGTCAACTTCCTCACCACCACCATAAATCACCATCAGCCCACCAACCCATCATCACATTGATTGTCACGATCAACACCACCATCATCCATCATCATCAACATATATAATCCACACCTAACAGCAACAGGCCACGGCAATCACTTTTTTTTTCTTATGTTATTTTGATATTTTCATTTTTTGTTTAGTTGATTATTAAGCATGATTTATGTGGGTGAATTTTGTGATGTTATTTTTAATATGAGTAAGTAATTCCTTTTTACTTAGTATAATCTTCTTGAAGCCATGCTAAATTTACTATTTCGAAACAAGTTTTATGCTTTATTGCCTTGTTGATTCATATTCATGATTCTATAGCGATTAGCATTTATCGTTTATGATATTTATGTTAAATTAATTAGAATGCATGCTAGTTAGTTTAATACGATTTCGATTGATAGTTTAGAAGATTATAATACGTAAAAGTTATAGTCTTTTATTCTTAGGTGTCACCCTAATTAATCATGAATGGCTCAAACCCATCTCTTTTAATTAGGTAATCGCTTTAGATCTTTGTTAAATCGATTTGCTGGTAAATTGATTACAAAGTGTTAAATGATGTTTTTCTAATTCGTAATGCTCTAGGTTGATTAAATTCTTGCGCTGGTGTGAGGGTTATCAAAACTAGTAGGGTTTATATTAGGGCTGGACTTAAGTAAACTAGAATCTAAGAAAAAACGGAGAAGAGCCGCTGGTGGATGTCTTCTACAGTTTAACACATGAATGAAATTAACTTGTGTGTTAATGATAAATATTAATTTGCATGGTGGATTGAGATTAGACTAAGTATCCTTCATAAATTTGATATCTTTGAATAATTATTTGCTGCTTTTAGTAAATTTGATTAGGTTTTTAATTTTTGTTCTTTTTTTTTTTTTGCTTCAATATAATTTCAATCGACCCCCCTAAAAAGTATAGCCTTTTAGGAGTGTCTAGGTAATTTTAGATAGTTTAGATTTTGATTTTTAGAGTGGTTATAATTTTAGATTGATTTATATTCAGTTTTAGTATTTAATTACCATTTTATTAGAAATTAGACTAAAAGTAGTTATTTTTGTTCTTTTTCAATTTTTATCAGTTTCTAGAGTCTATATAGTGTCCTATTCTGACCATATTTAATTCTGTGATTTTTGGAAGTTATTTGATCATTTTTCAGAATTATTTTGTGAAATTGATATGTGTAGGTTTTTGGGTTATTAATTCTGAAAATTTTGATTTTATTTGTTAAATCACAATTCTTAGGTACTGTTAAGTCCAGAAAATTGTGTCCTAGAATTAGGGTAATTTTCTTGATTATTTTCATATTTATATTTATGCAGATTATTTTATTTCTAATTTTAGATTTAATATTCTGCATTGATATTCTGTGGTAATTTTCTGATTTGATTTTTCTGGAATTATTTGGGTACAATTGAGGGGTTATAAGCTTATATACCTGAAGAATAATATTTTAGGTTACTGTTTGACATTTTTAATATTTATTTTCTATTATTATTTGCTGTTTTGATTTTTAATTAGAATTTCAGTTACTATTCTATTTTTATTTTTCTAGGAAAGCTTTTTACTGTTTCCTTCCAGAATATAATCCAAATATTTAGGAGCATCATTGGGTGTTTTTCCAGATTTTTATTCATTAGATTTTAATTATTTTAGAATTATTAAGATTAGATTTAATAAATTGGATTAATAAAATCATTTAGGATTAAGCTAGCCTTTTTAAAATAATCTTTCCTCGTGGATCGATCCCTACTTCCCTATGCTATAAAAAGTATTTAATAACTGAAGTAGTGGTTAAATTTGTAACTCCACAGCAAGCTTTACAAATTTTGGCGCCGTTGCCGGGGAAAGAAGATTAAATTGCTAGTTTACTTCTATTTAATTTTACGAGTTTTATAGTTTTGTTTTTATTTTAATTTTTGCAGATTGCCAGTAAGCCTTAAGGTTAAAGAGATAAGAATGTCTACTCTTCGAGAACTTGCTGCCCCTAACCTCAAAACTCAACCAATGTCCATTACTTATGCTGTTTTAAATAAGCCTTTGAAATTAAATTCAGGATTTATTAATTTATTACCTAACTTTTATGGATTAGCTGGAGAGGACCCTTATAGACATATTAGTGAATTCCTTATTACCTGCTCTGCTATGGTGCCTGAAGGAATTCCTGAGGACCAAATTAGATTGAGGGTCTTTCCCTTTTCTTTACTTGGTAATGCTAAGGACTGGTTATATTATATGCCTGCTGGATCTTTTCTACATGAACTGCATTGCATAAATCGTTTCTAGAAAAGCTTTTTCCTGCATCACGTATTGGATCTATTAGGAAAGAAATATGTGGAATCAAACAAACGAATGGGGAAACCTTTTGTGAGTACTGGGAAAGATTTAATAAGTTATGTGCTAGTTGTTCCCAACATCAAATAACTGAACAACTATTGATTTAACATTTTTACGAGGGTTTGCTTCCTATGGACCGCAATATGGTTGATGCTGCTAGTAGGGAGCTCTGGTTGATAAAACCCCAACTGATGCTAGAAATCTATTTAATGTAATGGCCCAAAACACTCAGCAATTTGGTACTAGGGACTCATAAGTTAAAAGGGTAAATGAGATAGGTTCTAGTTCATCTCTAGAGAATCACTTATCTCACATTACTGCTATGTTAAATAAGATTGTTACTGGGGGTATTCAAAAAGCAGTAATATGTGGTATTTGTTGTCTAGAGGGGCATTCTACTAATGCATCTCCTACTCTACAAGAAGGTAATGTTAATGCTCTTTACTCTAACCAAAATCAAAGGAGGTATGATCCCCATTCGAATACTTATAATGAAGGATGGAGAGACCACCCTAACCTTAGGTATGGCCGTAAGCCTAATCCACCTGGTTTTGACCAACCCTCTCATCAACCTTCTAACCAGAATAGGACCAACTTTCTACTGGAACAAGTCGTCAAGAAGATGGATGATAGGTTCGAGATTTTGGGGACAACTCTTAAGCAGGTTCAAGAGAGACAGACGGCAACTGATATCATAGTTAGCAACCTGCAGGCTCAAATGCAAAATAGGGTACCATCTCAGCCTTACCCTAACCCTAAGGAGAATGTTAGTGCCATAACACTTAGAAGCGGGAAAGAGTTAAAGGAATCTACGAAGAAGAGAGAAGTAGAACCTGAGTTAGAAGTGAAAGGGGCTGAACCAGAATTAGATACAGAGTCTAACCAAACTACTAAGGAATTAGAAGAAAAGAAAAGAGAATCTTACAAGCCAATTCCACCTTTCCCTAGCAGATTTAGGAGCCCTGCATCTAAGGTAAATGAGGCTAGCCAAGAGATTTTAGAGACTTTTAGGAAGGTAGAAATTAATATACCTCTCCTTGATGCCATTAAACAGGTGCCTCATTATGCTAAGTTCTTAAAAGAATTATGCACTACAAGAGGAAGCTCAATGGTAATGAGAAGATAAGTGTGGGGGAAAATGTGCCTGCTGTTTTTCAAAGAAAACTTCCCCCTAAGTGCAAAGACCCAGGTGTGTTTTTTGTTCCTTGTAAGATAGGAAGTCTTTACTTTGATAAGGCTATGCTTGACTTGGGCGCTTCTATTAATGTTATGCCTAGGTCTGTTTGTGGCAAACTGAACTTAGGAGAGTTAAACAAAACTGGTGTAGTGCTTCAATTAGATGATAGGAGCAGTATTTACCCAGATGGAGTGTTAGAGGATGTCTTAATCCAAGTGAATGAACTCGTGTTTCCTGCTGATTTTTATGTGATGAACATGGGTGATGCATGTCATGATATTCCCATCTTGCTAGGCAGGCTATTTTTGAAAACAGTTAGGACTAAAATTGATGTGCATGAAGGAACATTAACCATAGAATTTGATGGTGAAGTGATTAAATTTAATATTTTTGATGCCATGAGATTCCCTGCTGATGTGAATTACGTGTATGCACTTGATGAGTTGCCCCAAAATATTCATGACTTGTCTAATGAAGATGAATTTTTGACTGTGCTTACTAAGAGTCTTGATAATGCTGAGTTTCAAAAAGTGCCCTACTAAATTAATGCTGATTTATTGGAGGAAATCCAACTAGAGGATCCGGGAATTTCATGAAGTCGAGCCAATGACTATAAACAAAGGCGCTGGTTGGGGGGCAACCCAACGTTTTTAGGGAAGTACCCATTTAATTTTACTTTTATTTTCATTATTTCTATATGTTTGCATGCATTAGGGATAAAGCATGAATTAACTGTGGAGGGGTGCATCCTGCATTTAATTTTCACAGTATTTATTCTTGGAAAGAAAAAAAAAATTTCTTATAAACAATGCATGATATGAGTGTATGCTAGGCTTGCTTGTTTAGGGGAAAAAAAAATGTTTTATTAGCTATTTTGTAGTTTATTCTTTTATAAGTGAAGACTTCTAAGTATGATAGTTATCCTTTAGAGAAGTTTGAGTTGATCCTCATACATCTTTTTAACGAGTAACTCTCTTGATTATCCATCTTATTTAGTTATGTAATATATCCGATTCAGAGGCAATAAAATAACCCGGCCCATCCCCTAAACTATTAAATTAGTTGAATAATTCATTAAAATTGGGACTTTTCTTATCTGTTTATTAAAAAAAAAAAAAAAAGAGAGAGTCAAAGTCGGGAATGACAAGTATCCCTTTGAGGCATGCACTACTGGGTGCTACCCTTTGAGGTAATATTGCTACTGGAAAGCTTGCTTCCCATACTAGTGAATCAATAAAATAAATAAAAGTAATGATGAAAATTAAATGCTTGCTCCCGCACCTCTATTTGGGTGAGTGTGAGACAGGAAGTGTTTAATTTCTAAGACCCTATATGGGCCTCGAATATGTGCGCAAGTGGAGTTTGAAAGATAAGAAGAAGAAGAAGAGAAAAATAATTACAAGCCAAGTTTTGAATCAATTCAATGAGTTATTCTATCTAATTCAATTGTTTTTACAGCAAAACCATGCCTAAATTTTTCTATCTTAAATTTTTTAGACCACTTGATCAGTTTATGCATATTTAAAAGAGATGGATTACCATTGATCTTGTTATTTCATTAAAGAAATGTTGTGAGGCTGATAAATAATCTCTCTGATGGTAGTTAGATGTCTAGTAGTTATTCACTAATTGGAGGAAAAACTAATTAATTGCCAATAGAACAGTTTTTAAAGCAAGCTAAGGCCTAGTATGAATATCATAGTATGCATGACTTTATAAGAAAGAAAGAGAGTAAGGTTTAGCTCGAGTCAAAGATTTCTTTACACGAGGACGTCCAAAGTCTAAGTGGGGGGGAATTTGTGTAGCTAAAAATCATGCATTGTTTTTATAATTATTTCGATTATATTATATATATTATTTCGTCTAATTTGTTTTATTTTATATATTTTTCAGGGTTAGTATTAATTTAATGAAGAGGAGAAGAGAGGACGTTGAAACTCGGGTTTTACACGCTTAGCTATAAAAACAGTTCAAAAATAATAATTATGAAAAATATTATTTCCATAATTATTTAATTTGGTTAGGGTTTCAAGAGTTGAAGAAGAACTAGAAGTCTTGAAGGAGAAGAAGTCTAAGGAAGAAAGGAAGAAGAAACCCTAATTACTAACCCTAATCACACCCCTCCTTTCCTTCTTATATATATCACCATCACCATCACCATAAGGATCATCACCTCCATACACTCCACGACATATCCCTCATCTCCTCACCCACACCTTCACGGCAGCCCTCTCACAGCCACTCCTTCTTTCAATCATCATCACCTCTATCATAAACCCAAAGCACCTACACACCTCACGGCTGCCATCCCAACATCACGCCTTCCTCCTTGACATCTCACGATCACCATCATCATCCATCATTCATCACGCCATCAACACATCTCCTTCCTCACCATAGTAATCATCAATCATCACCATCATCACACCACCATCCTCACGCCACACCCTCTCCTAAACCCCATCTCATCTCCACAGTCAACTTCCTCACCACCACCATAAATCACCATCAGCCCACCAACCCATCATCACATTGATTGTCATGATCAACACCACCATCATCCATCATCATCAACATATATAATCCACACCTAACACCAACAAGCCACGGCAATCTCTTTTTTTTTTCTTATTTTATTTTGATGTTTTTATTTTTGTTTAGTTGATTATTAAGCATGATTTATTTGGGTGAATTTTGTGATGTTATTTTTAATATGAGTGAGTAATTCCTTTTTACTTAGTATAATCTTCTTGAAACCATGCTAAATTTACTATTTCGAAACAAGTTTTATGCTTTATTGCCTTGTTGATTCATATTCATGATTCTATAGCGATTAACATTTATCGTTTATGATATTTATGTTAAATTAATTAGAATGCATGCTAATTAGTTTAATACGATTTCGATTGATAGTTTAGAAGACTATAATACGTAAAAGTTATAGTCTTTTATTCTTAGGTGTCACCCTAATTAATCATGAATGGCTCAAACCCATCTCTTTTAATTAGGTAATCGCTTTAGATCTTTGTTAAATCGATTTGCTGGTAAATTGATTACAAAGTGTTAAATGATGTTTTCTAATTCTTAATGCTCTAGTTTGATTAAATTCTTGCGCTGGTGTGAGGGTTATCAAAACTAGTGGGGTTTATATTAGGGCTGGACCTAAGTAAACTAGAATCTAAGGAAAAACGGGCCGCTGGTGGATGTCTTCTACACTTTAACTCATGAATGAAATTAACTTGTGTGTTAATGATAAATATTAATTTGCATGGTGGATTGAGATTAGAGTAAGTATCCTTCATAAATTTGATATCTTTGGATATTTATTTGCTGCTTTTAGTAAATTTGATTATGTTGTTAATTTTTGTTCTATTTTTTTTAGCTTCAATATAATTTCAATCGCCCTCCCCCCAAAAAGTATAGTCTTTTAGGAGTGTCTAGGTAATTTTAGATGGTTTAGATTTTGATTTTTCGAGTGGTTATAATTTTAGATTGATTTATATTCAGTTTTAGTATTTGATTACCGGTTTATTAGAAATTAGACTAAAAATAGTTATTTTTGTTCTTTTTCGATTTTTATCAATTCCTAGAGTCTATATAGTGTCCTCGTCTGACCATATTTAATTCTGTAATGTTTGGAAGTTATTTGATAATTTTTCAGAATTATTTTATGAAATTGATATGTTTAGGTTTTTAGGTTATTAATTCTGAAAATTTCAATTTTATTTGTTAAATCACGATTGTTAGGTATTGTTAAGTCCAGAAAATTGTGTCCTAGAATTAGGCAAATTTTTTTGATAATTTAAGTATTTATATTTTTGCAGATTATTTTATTTCTAATTTTAGATTTAATATTCTGCATTGATATTTTGTGGTTATTTTTTGATTTGGTTTTTCTGAAATTATTTGGATACAATTGACGAGTTATAAGCATATATATTTGAAGAATAATATTTCAGGTTACTGTTTGACATTTTTAATATTTATTTTATGATTATTATTTGCTGTTTTTATTTTTAATTAGAATTTCCATTACTATTCTGTTTTTATTTTTTTAGGAAAGCTATTTACTGTTTCCCTCCTAGAATATAATCCAAATATTTAAGAGCATCATTGGGTGTTTTTCTAAATTTTTATTCATTAGATTTTAATTATTTTAGAATTATTAAAATTAGATTTAATAAATTAGATTAATAAAATTATTTAGGATTAAGCTAGCCTTTTTAAAATAATCTTTCCTCGTGAATCGATCCCTCCTTCCCTATGCTATAAAAAGTACTTAATAACCGAAGTAGTGGATAAATTTGTAGCTCCACGACAAGCTTTACAAATTTTGGTGCCGTTGCCGGGGAAAGAAAATTAAATTGCCAGTTTACTTCTATTTAATTTTACGACTTTTATAGTTTTGTTTTTATTTTAATTTTTGCAGATTGCCAGTAAGCCTTAAGGTTAAAGAGATAAGAATGTCTACTCTTCGAGAACTTGCTGCCTCTAACCTTGAAACTCAACCAATATCCATTACTTATGCTATTTTAAATAAGCCTTTGAAATTAAATTTAGGATTTATTAATTTATTACCGAAGTTTTATGGATTAGCTGGAGAGGACCCTTATAGACACATTAGTGAATTCTTTATTACCTGCTCTGCTATGGTGCCTGAAGGAATTCCTAAGGACCAAATTAGATTGAGGGTCTTTCCCTTTTCTTTACTTAGTAATGCTAAGGACTGGTTATATTATATGCCTGCTGGATCTTTTTCTACATGAACTGCATTGCATAAATCGTTCCTAGAAAAGTTTTTTCCTGCATCCCATATTGGATCTATTGGAAAAGAAATATGTGGAATCAAACAAACAAATGGGGAAACCTTTTGTGAGTACTGGGAAAGATTTAATAAGTTATGTGCTAGTTGTTCCCAACATCAAATAACTGAACAACTATTGATTCAATATTTTTATGAGGGTTTGCTTCCTATGGACCGCAATATGGTTGATGCTGCTAGTGGGGGGCTCTGGTTAATAAAACCCCAACTGATGCTAGAAATCTATTTAATATAATGGCCCAAAACACTCAGCAATTTGGTACAAGGGACCCATAAGTTAAAAGGGTAAATGAGAGAGGTTCTAGTTCATCTCTAGAGAATCACTTATCTCACATTACTGCTATGTTAAATAAGATTGTTACTGGGGGTATTCAAAAAGCAGAAATATGTGGTATTTGTTGTCTAGAGGGGCATTCTAATAATGCATCTCCTACTCTACAAGAAGGTAATGTTAATACTCTTTACTCTAACCAAAATCAAAGGAGGTATGATCCCTATTCGAATACTTATAATGAAGGATGGAGGGACCATCCTAACCTTAGGTATGACCCTAAGCCTAATCCACCTGGTTTTGACCAACCCTCTCATCAACCTTCTAACCAGGATAGGACCAACTTTCTACTAGAACAAGTCCTCAAGAAGATGGATGATAGGTTCTAGATTTTGGAGACAACTCTTAAGCAGGTTCAAGAGAGACAGACGGCAACTGATATCATAGTTAGCAACCTGCAGGCTCAAATGCAAAATAGGTTACCATCTCAGCCTTACCCTAACCCTAAGGAGAATTTAGTGCCATAACACTTAGAAGCGGGAAAGAGTTAAAGGAATCTACGAGGAAGAGAGAAGTAGAACCTGAGTTAGAAGTGAAAGGGGCTGAACCAAAATTAGATACAGAGTCTAACCAAACTACTAAGGAATTAGAAGAAAAGGAAAGAGAATCTTACAAGCCAATTTCACCTTTCGCTAGCAGATTTAGGAGCCCTGCGTCTAAGGTAAATGAGGCTAACCAAGAGATTTTAGAGACTTTTAGGAAGGTAGAAATTAATATACCTCTCCTTGATACCATTAAACAGGTGCCTCATTATGCTAAGTTCTTAAAAGAATTATGCACTACAAGAGGAAGCTTATTGGTAATGAGAAGATAAGTGTGGGGGAAAATGTGCTTGCTGTTTTTCAAAGAAAACTTCCCCCTAAGTGCAAAGACCCAGGTGTGTTTTCTGTTCCTTGTAAGATAGGAAGTCTTTACTTTGATAAGGCTATGCTTGACTTGGGTGCTTCTATTAATATTATGCCTAGGTCTGTTTATGACAAACTGAACTCAGGAGAGTTAAAGAAAACTGGTGTAGTGCTTCAGTTAGCTGATAGGAGCAGTATTTACCCAGATGGAGTGTTAGATGATGTCTTAATCCAAGTGAATGAACTCGTGTTTCCTGCTGATTTTTATGTGATGAACATGGGTGATGCATGTCATGATATTCCCATCTTGCTAGGCAGGCCATTTTTGAAAACAGTTAGGACTAAAATTGATGTGCATGAAGGAACATTAACCATAGAATTTGATGGTGAAGTGATTAAATTTAATATTTTTGATGCCATGAGATTCCCTGCTGATGTGAATTACGTATATGCACTTGATGTTATTGATGAGTTGCCCCAAAATATTCATGATTTATCCAACGAAGATGAATTTTTGACTGTACTTACTAAGAGTCTTGATAATGCTGAGCTTCAAAAAGTGTGTTACCAGATTAATGCTGAATTATTGGAAAAGATCCAACTAGAGGATCCAGGAGCTTCATGAAGTCGAGCCAACGACTATAAACAAAGGCGCTGGTTGGGAGGCAACCCAACGTTTTTAGGGAAGTACCCATTTAATTTTACTTTTATTTTCATTATTTCTATCTTTTTGCATGCATTAGGGACAATGCATGAATTAAGTGTGGGGAGGTGCATCCTGCATTTAATTCCTGCAGTTTTTATTCTGAAAAAAAAAGTAGAAAATCGAAAAAAAAAGAAAAAACAAAAAATTCTTTTCTTATAAATAATGCATGATGTGAGTTTATACTAGGCTTGCTTGTTAGGAAAAAAAAAAAAAAATTTCAACTGTTTTGCAGTTTATTCTTTTATAAGTGAAGACTTCTAGGCATAATAGTTATCCTTTAGAGAAGTTTGAGTTGATCCTCATACATCTTTTTAATGAGTACCTCTCTTGATTATCCATCTTATTTGGTCATGTAATATATCCGATTCAAAGGTAATCAAATGACTTGGCCCATCTCCTAGACTATTGAATTAGTTGAATAACTCATTAAAATTATGATTTTACTTGTCTATTTTTCATCTATGAAAAAGAAATAAAAGAGAAAAGAGAGTCAAAGTTGAAAATGACAAGTACCCATTTGAGGCATGCGCTACTGGGTGTTACCCTTTGAGGCAATACTGCTACTGGAAAGCTTGCTTCCCATACTAGTGAGCCATTAAAATAAATAAAAGTAATGATAAAAATAAAATGGTTGCTCCAGCACCTCTATTTGGGTGAGTGTGAGACAGGGAGTGTTTAATTTCTAAGACCCTATATGGGCCTCGAATATGTGTGCAAGTGGAGTTTGAATGAAAGAAGAAGAGGAAAATAAATACAAGGCAAGTTTAGGATCAAATTTAATGAAGTTATTCTACCTAGTTCAATTGTCTCTATAGCCAGACCATGCCCAAATTTTTCTATCTTAAATTCTTTCTCGACCTCTTGATTGGTGTATGCATAATCAAAAAGAGATGGATAATTATTGATCTTGTTACTTCATTATGAAAATATTGTGAGGCTGATAAATAAACTCTCTAAGGATAGTTGAATGTTTAGCATGTATTCACTTATTAAAGGAAAAACTAATTAATTCAGTGAAACTGTTTTTCTAAAGCAAGCCAAAGCCAGTAGGAACATCATAGTATGCATGACTTTATAAGAAAGGAAGAAGGTAAGTTTTTAGATCAAGTCTAAGATTTCTTTGCACGAGGACGTCCAAAGTCTAAGTGTGGGGGAATTTGTTAAGCTAAAAATCATGCATTGTTTTAATAATATTTCGATTATATTATATATTTTATTTCGTCTAATTTACTTTAATTTATATATTTTTCAGGTTAGTCATTTTTTTAATAAAGAGGGAGAAGAGAGGACGTTGAAACTCGGGTTTTACACGCTTAGCTATAAAAACAGTTCAAAAATAATAATTATGAAAAATATTATTTCCATAATTATTTAATTTGGTTAGGGTTTCAAGAGTTTAAGAAGAACTAGAAGTCTTGAATGAGAAGAAGTCTAAGGAAGAAAGGAAGAAGAAACCCTAATTACTAACCCTAATCACACCCCTCCTTTCCTTCTTATATATATCACCATTACCATCACCATAAGGATCATCACCTCCATACACTCCACGACATATCCCTCATCTCCTCACCGATACTTCACGGCAGCCCTCTCACAGCCACTCCTTCTTTCAATCAGCATCCCCTCTATCATAAACCCAAAGCACCTACACACCTCACGGCTGCCATCCCAACATCACGCCTTCCTCCTTGACATCTCACGATCACCATCATCATCCATCATCCATCATACCTTTAACACATCTCCTTCCTCACCATAGTAATCATCAATCATCACCATCCTCACACCACCATCCTCACGCCACACCCTCTCCTAAACCCCATCTCATCTCCCCAGTCAACTTCCTCACCACCACCATAAATCACCATCAGCCCACCAACCCATCATCACATTGATTGTCATGATCAACACCACCATCATCCATCATCATCAACATATATAATCCACAACTAACAGCAACAGGCCACAGCAATCACTTTTTTTTTCTTATTTTATTTTGATATTTTTATTTTTGCTTAGTTGATTATTAAGCATGATTTATTTGGGTGAATTTTGTGATGTTATTTTTAATATGAGTGAGTAATTCCTTTTTGCTTAGTATAATCTTCTTGAAGCTATACTAAATTTACTATTTCGAAACAAGATTTATACGTTATTGCCTAGTTGATTCATATTCATGATTCTATAGCGATTAGCGTTTATCGTTTATGATATTCATGTTAAATTAATTAGAATGCATGCTAGTTAGTTTAATACGATTTCGATTGATAGTTTAGAAGACTATAATACGTAAAAGTTATAGTATTTTATTCTTAGGTGTCATCCTAATTAATCATAAATGGCTTAAACCCATCTCTTTTAATTAGGTAATCGCTTTAGATCTTTGTTAAATCGATTTGCTGGTAAATTAATTACAAAGTGTTAAATGATGTTTTTCTAATTCTTAATACTCTAGTTTGATTAAATTCTTGCGCTGGTGTGAGGGTTATCAAAACTAGTAGAGTTTACATTAGGATTGAACCTAAGTAAATTAGGATCTAAGGAAAAACAGGGAAGAATCGCTGGTGAATGTCTTCTACAGTTTAACTCATAAATAAAATTAACTTGTATGTTGATGATAAATATTAATTTGCATGGTAGATTGAGATTATACTAAGTATTCTTCATAAATTTGACAACTTTTGATCATTATTTGTTGCTTAGAGTTAATTTGATTAGTTTGTTAATTTTTATTCTATTTTAATTAGCTTCAATATAAATTCAATTGACCCCCCCAAAAAGTATAGTCTTTTAGGAGTGTCTAGGTAATTTTAGATAGTTTAGATTTTGATTTTTAGAGTGGTTATAATTTTAGATTGATTTATATTCACTTTTAGTATTTGATTACCGGTTTATTAGAAATTAGACTAAAAATAGTTATTTTTGTTCTTTTTCAATTTTTATCAATTCCTAGAGTCTATATAGTGTCCTAGTCTGACCATATTTAATTCTGTAATGTTTGGAAGTTATTTGATAATTTTTCAGAATTATTTTGTGAAATTGATATGTGTAGGTTTTTAGGTTATTAATTCTGAAAATTTTGATTTTATTTGTTAAATCACGATTGTTAGGTATTGTTAAGTCCAGAAAATTGTGTCCTAGAACTAGAGTAATTTTCTTGATTATTTATGTATTATATTTTTACAGATTATTTTATTTCTAATTTCAGATTTAATATTCTGCATTGATATTTTGTGGTAATTTTCTGATTTGACTTTTCTGGAATTATTTGGACACAATTAACGAGTTACAAGCTTATATACCTGAAGAATAATATTTTAGGTTACTGTTTGACATTTTTAATATTTATTTTATGATTATTATTTGTTGTTTTGATTTTTAATTAGAATTTTCGTTACTATTCTGTTTTTATTTTTCTAGGAAAGCTTTTTACTGTTTCCCTTCTAGAATATAATCCAAATATTTAAGAGCATCATTGGGTGTTTTTTCAGATTTTTATTCATTAGATTTTAATTATTTTAGAACTATTAAGATTAGATTTAATAAATTGAATTAATAAAATCATTTAGGATTAAGCTAGCCTTTTTAAAATAATCTTTCCTCGTGGATCGATCCCTACTTTCCTATGCTATAAAAAGTGTTTAATAACCGAAGTAGTGGTTAAATTTGTAGTTCCACGATAAGCTTTACAAATTTTGGCACCGTTGCCGGGGAAAGAAAATTAAATTGCTAGTTTACTTCTATTTAATTTTACGACTTTTATAGCTTTGTTTTTATTTTCATTTTCGCAGATTGCTAGTAAGCCTTAAGGTTAAAGAGATAAGAATGTCTACTCTTCGAGAACTTGCTGCGCCTAACCTCGAAACTCAACCAATATCCATTACTTATGCTGTTTTAAGTAAGCCTTTGAAATTAAATTCAAAATTTATTAATTTATTACCTAAGTTTTATGGATTAGCTGGAGAGGACCCCTATAGACACATTAGTGAATTCCTTATTACCTGATCTGCTATGGTGCCTGAAGGAATTCTTGAGGACCAAATTAGATTGAGGGTCTTTCCCTTTTCTTTACTTGGTAATGCTAAGGACTGGTTATATTATATGCCTGCTGGATCTTTTTCTACATGAACTGCATTGCATAAATCGTTTCTAGAAAAGTTTTTTTCCTGCATCCCGTATTGGATCTATTAGGAAAGAAATATGTAGAATCAAACAAACAAATAGGGAAACCTTTTGTGAGTGCTGGGAAAGATTTAATAAGTTATGTGCTAGTTGTTCCCAACATCAAATAACTGAACAACTATTGATTCAATATTTTTATGAGGGTTTGCTTCCTATGGACCGCAATATGGTTGATACTGCTAGTGGGGGGCTCTGGTTAATAAAATCCCAACTGATGCTAGAAATCTATTTAATGTAATGGCCCAAAACACTCAGCAATTTGGTACTAGGGACTCACAAGTTAAACGGGTAAATGAGATAGGTTCTAGTTCATCTCTAGAGAATCACTTATCTCACATTACTGCTATATTAAATAAGATTGTTACTGGCGGTATTCAAAAAGCAGTAATATGTGGTATTTGTTGTCTAGAGGGGCATTCTACTAATGCATGTCCTACTCTACAAGAAGGTAATGTTAATGCTCTTTACTCTAACCAAAATCAAAGGAGGTATGATCCCTATTCGAATACTTATAATGAAGGATGGAGAGACCACCCTAACCTTAGGTATGGCCCTAAGCCTAATCCACCTGGTGTTGACCAACCCTCTCATCAACCTTCTAACCAGGGTAGGACCAACTTTCTACTGGAACAAGTCCTCAAGAAGATGGATGATAGGTCCTAGATTTCAGAGACAACTCTTAAGCAGGTTCAAGAGAGACAAACGGCAACAGATATCAAAGTTAGCAACCTGCAGGCTCAAATGCAAAATAGGTTACCATCTCAGCCTTACCCTAAACCTAAGGAGAATGTTAGTGCCATAACACTTAGAAGCGGGAAAGATTTAAAGGAATCTACGAAGAAGAGAGAAGTAGAACCTGAGTTAGAAGTGAAACGGGCTGAACCAGAATTAGATACAGAGTCTAACCAAACTACTAAGGAATTAGAAGAAAAGAAAAGAGAATCTTACAAGCCAATTCCACCTTTCCCTAGCAGATTTAGGAGCCCTGCATCTAAGGTAAATGAGGCTAGCCAAGAGATTTTAGAGACTTTTAGGAAGGTAGAAATTAATATACCTCTCCTTGATGCCATTAAACAGGTGCCTCATTATGCTAAGTTCTTAAAAGAATTATGCACTACAAGAGGAAGCTCAATGGTAATGAGAAGATAAGTGTGGGGGAAAATGTGCCTGCTGTTTTTCAAAGAAAACTTCCCCCTAAGTGCAAAGACCCAGGTGTGTTTTTTGTTCCTTGTAAGATAGGAAGTCTTTACTTTGATAAGGCTATGCTTGACTTGGGCGCTTCTATTAATGTTATGCCTAGGTCTGTTTGTGGCAAACTGAACTTAGGAGAGTTAAACAAAACTGGTGTAGTGCTTCAATTAGATGATAGGAGCAGTATTTACCCAGATGGAGTGTTAGAGGATGTCTTAATCCAAGTGAATGAACTCGTATTTCCTGCTGATTTTTATGTGATGAACATGGGTGATGCATGTCATGATATTCCCATCTTGCTAGGCAGGCTATTTTTGAAAACAGTTAGGACTAAAATTGATGTGCATGAAGGAACATTAGCCATAGAATTTGATGGTGAAGTGATTAAATTTAATATTTTTGATGCCATGAGATTCCCTGCTGATGTGAATTACGTGTATGCACTTGATGAGTTGCCCCAAAATATTCATGACTTGTCTAATGAAGATGAATTTTTGACTGTGCTTACTAAAAGTCTTGATAATGCTGAGTTTCAAAAAGTGCCCTACTAAATTAATGCTGATTTATTGGAGGAAATCCAACTAGAGGATCCGGGAATTTCATGAAGTCGAGCCAATGACTATAAACAAAGGCGCTGGTTGGGGGGCAACCCAACGTTTTTAGGGAAGTACCCATTTAATTTTACTTTTATTTTCATTATTTCTATATGTTTGCATGCATTAGGGATAAAGCATGAATTAACTGTGGAGGGGTGCATCCTGCATTTAATTTTCACAGTATTTATTCTTGGAAAGAAAAAAAAAATTTCTTATAAACAATGCATGATATGAGTGTATGCTAGGCTTGCTTGTTTAGGGGAAAAAAAAATGTTTTATTAGCTATTTTGTAGTTTATTCTTTTATAAGTGAAGACTTCTAAGTATGATAGTTATCCTTTAGAGAAGTTTGAGTTGATCCTCATACATCTTTTTAACGAGTAACTCTCTTGATTATCCATCTTATTTAGTTATGTAATATATCCGATTCAGAGGCAATAAAATAACCCGGCCCATCCCCTAAACTATTAAATTAGTTGAATAATTCATTAAAATTGGGACTTTTCTTATCTGTTTATTAAAAAAAAAAAAAAAAGAGAGAGTCAAAGTCGGGAATGACAAGTATCCCTTTGAGGCATGCACTACTGGGTGCTACCCTTTGAGGTAATATTGCTACTGGAAAGCTTGCTTCCCATACTAGTGAATCAATAAAATAAATAAAAGTAATGATGAAAATTAAATGCTTGCTCCCGCACCTCTATTTGGGTGAGTGTGAGACAGGAAGTGTTTAATTTCTAAGACCCTATATGGGCCTCGAATATGTGCGCAAGTGGAGTTTGAAAGATAAGAAGAAGAAGAAGAGAAAAATAATTACAAGCCAAGTTTTGAATCAATTCAATGAGTTATTCTATCTAATTCAATTGTTTTTACAGCAAAACCATGCCTAAATTTTTCTATCTTAAATTTTTTAGACCACTTGATCAGTTTATGCATATTTAAAAGAGATGGATTACCATTGATCTTGTTATTTCATTAAAGAAATGTTGTGAGGCTGATAAATAATCTCTCTGATGGTAGTTAGATGTCTAGTAGTTATTCACTAATTGGAGGAAAAACTAATTAATTGCCAATAGAACAGTTTTTAAAGCAAGCTAAGGCCTAGTATGAATATCATAGTATGCATGACTTTATAAGAAAGAAAGAGAGTAAGGTTTAGCTCGAGTCAAAGATTTCTTTACACGAGGACGTCCAAAGTCTAAGTGGGGGGGAATTTGTGTAGCTAAAAATCATGCATTGTTTTTATAATTATTTCGATTATATTATATATATTATTTCGTCTAATTTGTTTTATTTTATATATTTTTCAGGGTTAGTATTAATTTAATGAAGAGGAGAAGAGAGGACGTTGAAACTCGGGTTTTACACGCTTAGCTATAAAAACAGTTCAAAAATAATAATTATGAAAAATATTATTTCCATAATTATTTAATTTGGTTAGGGTTTCAAGAGTTGAAGAAGAACTAGAAGTCTTGAAGGAGAAGAAGTCTAAGGAAGAAAGGAAGAAGAAACCCTAATTACTAACCCTAATCACACCCCTCCTTTCCTTCTTATATATATCACCATCACCATCACCATAAGGATCATCACCTCCATACACTCCACGACATATCCCTCATCTCCTCACCCACACCTTCACGGCAGCCCTCTCACAGCCACTCCTTCTTTCAATCATCATCACCTCTATCATAAACCCAAAGCACCTACACACCTCACGACTGTCATCCCAACATCACGCCTTCCTCCTTGACATCTCACGATCACCATCATCATCCATCATTCATCACGCCATCAACACATCTCCTTCCTCACCATAGTAATCATCAATCATCACCATCATCACACCACCATCCTCACGCCACACCCTCTCCTAAACCCCATCTCATCTCCACAGTCAACTTCCTCACCACCACCATAAATCACCATCAGCCCACCAACCCATCATCACATTGATTGTCATGATCAACACCACCATCATCCATCATCATCAACATATATAATCCACACCTAACACCAACAAGCCACGGCAATCTCTTTTTTTTTCTTATTTTATTTTGATGTTTTTATTTTTGTTTAGTTGATTATTAAGCATGATTTATTTGGGTGAATTTTGTGATGTTATTTTTAATATGAGTGAGTAATTCCTTTTTACTTAGTATAATCTTCTTGAAACCATACTAAATTTACTATTTCGAAACAAGTTTTATGCTTTATTGCCTTGTTGATTCATATTCATGATTCTATAGCGATTAGCATTTATCGTTTATGATATTTATGTTAAATTAATTAGAATGCATGCTAGTTAGTTTAATACGATTTCGATTGATAGTTTAGAAGACTATAATACGTAAAAGTTATAGTCTTTTATTCTTAGGTGTCACCCTAATTAATCATGAATGGCTCAAACCCATCTCTTTTAATTAGGTAATCGCTTTAGATCTTTGTTAAATCGATTTGCTGGTAAATTGATTACAAAGTGTTAAATAATGTTTTTCTAATTCTTAATGCTCTAGTTTGATTAAATTCTTGCGCTGGTGTGAGGGTTATCAAAACTAGTGGGGTTTATATTAGGGCTGGACCTAAGTAAACTAGAATCTAAGGAAAAACGGGCCGCTGGTGGATGTCTTCTACACTTTAACTCATGAATGAAATTAACTTGTGTGTTAATGATAAATATTAATTTGCATGGTGGATTGAGATTAGAGTAAGTATCCTTCATAAATTTGATATCTTTGGATATTTATTTGCTGCTTTTAGTAAATTTGATTATGTTGTTAATTTTTGTTCTATTTTTTTTAGCTTCAATATAATTTCAATCGCCCTCCCCCCAAAAAGTATAGTCTTTTAGGAGTGTCTAGGTAATTTTAGATGGTTTAGATTTTGATTTTTCGAGTGGTTATAATTTTAGATTGATTTATATTCAGTTTTAGTATTTGATTACCGGTTTATTAGAAATTAGACTAAAAATAGTTATTTTTGTTCTTTTTCGATTTTTATCAATTCCTAGAGTCTATATAGTGTCCTCGTCTGACCATATTTAATTCTGTAATGTTTGGAAGTTATTTGATAATTTTTCAGAATTATTTTGTGAAATTGATATGTTTAGGTTTTTAGGTTATTAATTCTGAAAATTTCAATTTTATTTGTTAAATCACGATTGTTAGGTATTGTTAAGTCCAGAAAATTGTGTCCTAGAATTAGGCAAATTTTTTTGATAATTTAAGTATTTATATTTTTGCAGATTATTTTATTTCTAATTTTAGATTTAATATTCTGCATTGATATTTTGTGGTTATTTTTTGATTTGGTTTTTCTGAAATTATTTGGATACAATTGACGAGTTATAAGCATATATATTTGAAGAATAATATTTCAGGTTACTGTTTGACATTTTTAATATTTATTTTATGATTATTATTTGCTGTTTTTATTTTTAATTAGAATTTCCATTACTATTCTGTTTTTATTTTTTTAGGAAAGCTATTTACTGTTTCCCTCCTAGAATATAATCCAAATATTTAAGAGCATCATTGGGTGTTTTTCTAAATTTTTATTCATTAGATTTTAATTATTTTAGAATTATTAAAATTAGATTTAATAAATTAGATTAATAAAATTATTTAGGATTAAGCTAGCCTTTTTAAAATAATCTTTCCTCGTGAATCGATCCCTCCTTCCCTATGCTATAAAAAGTACTTAATAACCGAAGTAGTGGATAAATTTGTAGCTCCACGACAAGCTTTACAAATTTTGGTGCCGTTGCCGGGGAAAGAAAATTAAATTGCCAGTTTACTTCTATTTAATTTTACGACTTTTATAGTTTTGTTTTTATTTTAATTTTTGCAGATTGCCAGTAAGCCTTAAGGTTAAAGAGATAAGAATGTCTACTCTTCGAGAACTTGCTGCCTCTAACCTTGAAACTCAACCAATATCCATTACTTATGCTATTTTAAATAAGCCTTTGAAATTAAATTTAGGATTTATTAATTTATTACCGAAGTTTTATGGATTAGCTGGAGAGGACCCTTATAGACACATTAGTGAATTCTTTATTACCTGCTCTGCTATGGTGCCTGAAGGAATTCCTAAGGACCAAATTAGATTGAGGGTCTTTCCCTTTTCTTTACTTAGTAATGCTAAGGACTGGTTATATTATATGCCTGCTGGATCTTTTTCTACATGAACTGCATTGCATAAATCGTTCCTAGAAAAGTTTTTTCCTGCATCCCATATTGGATCTATTGGAAAAGAAATATGTGGAATCAAACAAACAAATGGGGAAACCTTTTGTGAGTACTGGGAAAGATTTAATAAGTTATGTGCTAGTTGTTCCCAACATCAAATAACTGAACAACTATTGATTCAATATTTTTATGAGGGTTTGCTTCCTATGGATCGTAATATGGTTGATGCTGCTAGTGGGGGGCTCTGGTTAATAAAACCCCAACTGATGCTAGAAATCTATTTAATGTAATGGCCCAAAACACTCAGCAATTTGGTACAAGGGACCCATAAGTTAAAAGGGTAAATGAGAGAGGTTCTAGTTCATCTCTAGAGAATCACTTATCTCACATTACTGCTATGTTAAATAAGATTGTTACTGGGGGTATTCAAAAAGCAGTAATATGTGGTATTTGTTGTCTAGAGGGGCATTCTACTAATGCATGTCCTACTCTACAAGAAGGTAATGTTAATACTCTTTACTCTAACCAAAATCAAAGGAGGTATGATCCCTATTCGAATACTTATAATGAAGGATGGAGAGACCACCCTAACCTTAGGTATGACCCTAAGCCTAATCCACCTGGTTTTGACCAACCCTCTCATCAACCTTCTAACCAGGATAGGACCAACTTTCTACTAGAACAAGTCCTCAAGAAGATGGATGATAGGTTCTAGATTTTGGAGACAACTCTTAAGCAGGTTCAAGAGAGACAGACGGCAACTGATATCATAGTTAGCAACCTGCAGGCTCAAATGCAAAATAGGTTACCATCTCAGCCTTACCCTAACCCTAAGGAGAATTTAGTGCCATAACACTTAGAAGCGGGAAAGAGTTAAAGGAATCTACGAGGAAGAGAGAAGTAGAACCTGAGTTAGAAGTGAAAGGGGCTGAACCAAAATTAGATACAGAGTCTAACCAAACTACTAAGGAATTAGAAGAAAAGGAAAGAGAATCTTACAAGCCAATTTCACCTTTCGCTAGCAGATTTAGGAGCCCTGCGTCTAAGGTAAATGAGGCTAACCAAGAGATTTTAGAGACTTTTAGGAAGGTAGAAATTAATATACCTCTCCTTGATACCATTAAACAGGTGCCTCATTATGCTAAGTTCTTAAAAGAATTATGCACTACAAGAGGAAGCTTATTGGTAATGAGAAGATAAGTGTGGGGGAAAATGTGCTTGCTGTTTTTCAAAGAAAACTTCCCCCTAAGTGCAAAGACCCAGGTGTGTTTTCTGTTCCTTGTAAGATAGGAAGTCTTTACTTTGATAAGGCTATGCTTGACTTGGGTGCTTCTATTAATATTATGCCTAGGTCTGTTTATGACAAACTGAACTCAGGAGAGTTAAAGAAAACTGGTGTAGTGCTTCAGTTAGCTGATAGGAGCAGTATTTACCCAGATGGAGTGTTAGATGATGTCTTAATCCAAGTGAATGAACTCGTGTTTCCTGCTGATTTTTATGTGATGAACATGGGTGATGCATGTCATGATATTCCCATCTTGCTAGGCAGGCCATTTTTGAAAACAGTTAGGACTAAAATTGATGTGCATGAAGGAACATTAACCATGGAATTTGATGGTGAAGTGATTAAATTTAATATTTTTGATGCCATGAGATTCCCTGCTGATGTGAATTACGTGTATGCACTTGATGAGTTGCCCTAAAATATTCATGACTTGTGTAATGATGATGAATTTTTGACTGTGCTTACTAAGAGTCTTGATAATGCTGAGTTTCAAAAAGTGCCTTACTAAATTAATGCTGATTTATTGAAAGAAATCCAACTAGAGGATCCGGGAGTTTCATGAAGTCGAACCAACGACTATAAACAAAGGCGCTGATTGGGGGGCAACCCAACGCTTTTAGGGAAGTACCCATTTAATTTTACTTTTATTTTCATTATTTTTATATGTTTGCATGCATTAGGGACAATGCATGAATTAAGTGTGGGGGGTGCATCCTGCATTTAATTTTCACAGTATTTATTCTTGAAAAGAAAAAAAAATTTTCTTATAAATAATGCATGATATGAGTGTATGCTAGGCTTGCTTGTTTAGGGAAAAAAAAATGTTTTATTAGCTATTTTGTAGTTTATTCTTTTATAAGTGAAGACTTCTAAGTATGATAGTTATCCTTTAGGGAAGTTTGAGTTGATCCTCATACATCTTTTTAACGAGTAACTCTCTTGATTATCCTTCTTATTTAGTTATGTAATATATCCGATTCAGAGGTAATAAAATAACCCGGCCCATCTCCTAAACTATTGAATTAGTTGAATAACTCATTAAAATTGGGACTTTTCTTATCTGTTTATTAAAAAAAAAAAGAGAGAGTCAAAGTCGGGAATGACCAGTATCCCTTTGAGGCATGCACTACTGGGTGCTACCCTTTGAGATAATACTGCTACTGGAAAGCTTACTTCGCATACTAGTGAATCAATAAAATAAATAAAAGTAATGATGAAAATTAAATGCTTGCTCCCGCACCTCTATTTGGGTGAGTGTGAGACAGGAAGTGCTTAATTTCTAAGACCCTATATGGGCCTCGAATATGTGCGCAAGTGGAGTTTAAAAGATAAGAAGAAGAAGAAGAGAAAAATAATTACAAGGCAAGTTTTGAATCAATTCAATGAGTTATTCTATCTAATTCAATTGTTTTTATAGCCAAACCATGCCTAAAGTTTTCTATCTTAAATTTTTTAGACCTCTTGATCAGTTTATGCATATTTAAAAGAGATGGATTACCATTGATCTTGTTATTTCATTAAGAAAATGTTGTGAGGCTGATAAATAAACTCTCTGATGGTAGTTAGATGTCTAGTAGTTATTCACTAATTGGAGGAAAAACTAATTAATCAATAGAACTGTTTTTAAAGCAAGCTAAGGCCTAGTATGAATATCATAGTATGCATGACTTTATAAGAAAGAAAGAGAGTAAGGTTTAGCTTGAGTTTAAGATTTCTTTACACAAGGACATCTAAAGTCTAAGTGTGGGGGAATTTATGTAGCTAAAAATCATGCATTATTTTTATAATTATTTCGATTATATTATACATATTATTTCGTCTAATTTGTTTTATTTTATATATTTTTTAGGGTTAGTATTAATTTAATAAAGAGGAGAAGAGAGGACGTCGAAACTCGGGTTTTACACGCTTGACTATAAAGACTGTTCAAAAATAATAATTATGAAAAATATTATTTCCATAATTATTTAATTTGGTTAGGGTTTCAAGAGTTTAAGAAGAACTAGAAGTCTTGAATGAGAAGAAGTCTAAGGAAGAAAGGAAGAAGAAACCCTAATTACTAACCCTAATCACACCCCTCCTTTCCTTCTTATATATATCACCATTACCATCACCATAAGGATCATCACCTCCATACACTCCACGACATATCCCTCATCTCCTCACCGATACTTCACGGCAGCCCTCTCACAGCCACTCCTTCTTTCAATCAGCATCCCCTCTATCATAAACCCAAAGCACCTACACACCTCACGGCTGCCATCCCAACATCACGCCTTCCTCCTTGACATCTCACGATCACCATCATCATCCATCATCCATCATACCTTTAACACATCTCCTTCCTCACCATAGTAATCATCAATCATCACCATCCTCACACCACCATCCTCACGCCACACCCTCTCCTAAACCCCATCTCATCTCCCCAGTCAACTTCCTCACCACCACCATAAATCACCATCAGCCCACCAACCCATCATCACATTGATTGTCATGATCAACACCACCATCATCCATCATCATCAACATATATAATCCACAACTAACAGCAACAGGCCACAGCAATCACTTTTTTTTTCTTATTTTATTTTGATATTTTTATTTTTGCTTAGTTGATTATTAAGCATGATTTATTTGGGTGAATTTTGTGATGTTATTTTTAATATGAGTGAGTAATTCCTTTTTGCTTAGTATAATCTTCTTGAAGCTATACTAAATTTACTATTTCGAAACAAGATTTATACGTTATTGCCTATTTGATTCATATTCATGATTCTATAGCGATTAGCATTTATCGTTTATGACATTCATGTTAAATTAATTAGAATGCATGCTAGTTAGTTTAATACGATTTCGATTGATAGTTTAGAAGACTATAATACGTAAAAGTTATAGTATTTTATTCTTAGGTGTCATCCTAATTAATCATAAATGGCTTAAACCCATCTCTTTTAATTAGGTAATCGCTTTAGATCTTTGTTAAATCGATTTGCTGGTAAATTAATTACAAAGTGTTAAATGATGTTTTTCTAATTCTTAATACTCTAGTTTGATTAAATTCTTGCGCTGGTGTGAGGGTTATCAAAACTAGTGGGGTTTATATTAGGGCTGGATCTAAGTAAACTAGAATCTAAGGAAAAACGAGGAAGAGCCGCTGGTGGATGTCTTCTACACCTTAACTCATGAATGAAATTAACTTGTGTGTTAATGATAAATATTAATTTGCATGGTGGATTGAGATTAGAGTAAGTATCCTTCATAAATTTGATATCTTTGGATATTTATTTGCTGCTTTTAGTAAATTTGATTATGTTGTTAATTTTTGTTCTATTTTTTTTAGCTTCAATATAATTTCAATCGATCCCCCCCCCAAAAAGTATAGTCTTTTAGGAGTGTCTAGGTAATTTTAGATAGTTTAGATTTTGATTTTTAGAGTGGTTATAATTTTAGATTGATTTATATTCACTTTTAGTATTTGATTACCGGTTTATTAGAAATTAGACTAAAAATAGTTATTTTTGTTCTTTTTCAATTTTTATCAATTCCTAGAGTCTATATAGTGTCCTAGTCTGACCATATTTAATTCTGTAATGTTTGGAAGTTATTTGATAATTTTTCAGAATTATTTTGTGAAATTGATATGTGTAGGTTTTTAGGTTATTAATTCTGAAAATTTTGATTTTATTTGTTAAATCACGATTGTTAGGTATTGTTAAGTCCAGAAAATTGTGTCCTAGAACTAGAGTAATTTTCTTGATTATTTATGTATTATATTTTTACAGATTATTTTATTTCTAATTTCAGATTTAATATTCTGCATTGATATTTTGTGGTAATTTTCTGATTTGACTTTTCTGGAATTATTTGGACACAATTAACGAGTTACAAGCTTATATACCTGAAGAATAATATTTTAGGTTACTGTTTGACATTTTTAATATTTATTTTCTGATTATTATTTGTTGTTTTGATTTTTAATTAGAATTTCAGTTACTATTCTGTTTTTATTTTTCTAGGAAAGCTTTTTACTGTTTCCCTTCTAGACTATAATCCAAATATTTAGAGCATCATTGGGTGTTTTTCAAGATTTTTATTCATTAGATTTTAATTATTTTAGAATTATTAAGATTAGATTTAATAAATTGGATTAATAAAATCATTTAGGATTAAGCTAGCCTTTTTAAAACAATCTTTCCTCGTGGATCGATCCCTACTTTCCTATGCTATAAAAAGTATTTAATAACCGAAGTAGTGGTTAAATTTGTAGCTCTCGACAAGCTTTACAAATTTTGGCGCCGTTGTCGGGGAAAGAAAATTAAATTGCTAGTTTACTTCTATTTAATTTTACGACTTTTATTGTTTTGTTTTTATTATTACAGATTGCCAGTAAGTCTTAAGGTTAAAGAGGTAAGAATATCAACTCTTCGAGAACTTGCTGCCCCTAACTTAGAAACCCAACCAATGTCCATTACTTATGCTGTTTTAGATAAGCCTTTGAAATTAAACTCAGGATTTATTAATTTATTACCTAAGTTTCATGGATTAGCTGGAGAGGACCCCTATAGACACATTAGTAAATTCCTTATTACCTGATCTGCTATGGTGCCTGAAGGAATTCCTGAGGACCAAATTAGACTAAGGGCTTTCCCTTTTCTTTGCTTGGTAATGCTAAGGACTGGTTATATTATATGCCTGCTGGATCTTTTTCTACATGAACTGCATTGCATAAATCGTTTCTAGAAAAGTTTTTTCCTGCATCCCGTATTGGATCTATTAGGAAAGAAATATGTGGAATCAAACAAATGAATGGGGAAACCTTTTGTGAGTACTGGGAAAGATTTAATAAGTTATGTGCTAGTTGTTCCCAACATCAAATAACTGAACAACTATTGATTCAATATTTTTATGAGGGTTTGCTTCCTATGGACCGCAATATGGTTGATGCTGCTAGTGGGGGGCTCTGGTTAATAAAATCCCAACTGATGCTAGAAATCTATTTAATGTAATGGCCCAAAACACTCAGCAATTTGGTACTAGGGACTCACAAGTTAAACGGGTAAATGAGATAGGTTCTAGTTCATCTCTAGAGAATCACTTATCTCACATTACTGCTATATTAAATAAGATTGTTACTGGCGGTATTCAAAAAGCAGTAATATGTGGTATTTGTTGTCTAGAGGGGCATTCTACTAATGCATGTCCTACTCTACAAGAAGGTAATGTTAATGCTCTTTACTCTAACCAAAATCAAAGGAGGTATGATCCCTATTCGAATACTTATAATGAAGGATGGAGAGACCACCCTAACCTTAGGTATGGCCCTAAGCCTAATCCACCTGGTTTTGACCAACCCTCTCATCAACCTTCTAACCAGGGTAGGACCAACTTTCTACTGGAACAAGTCCTCAAGTAGATGGATGATAGGTCCTAGATTTCAGAGACAACTCTTAAGCAGGTTCAAGAGAGACAAACGGCAACTGATATCAAAGTTAGCAACCTGCAGGCTCAAATGCAAAATAGGTTACCATCTCAGCCTTACCCTAAACCTAAGGAGAATGTTAGTGCCATAACACTTAGAAGCGGGAAAGATTTAAAGGAATCTACGAAGAAGAGAGAAGTAGAACCTGAGTTAGAAGTGAAACGGGCTGAATCAGAATTAGATACAGAGTCTAACCAAACTACTAAGGAATTAGAAGAAAAGAAAAGAGAATCTTACAAGCCAATTCCACCTTTCCCTAGCAGATTTAGGCGCCCTACGTCTAAGGTAAATGAGGCTAACCAAGAGATTTTAGAGACTTTTAGGAAGGTAGAAATTAATATACCTCTCCTTGATGCCATTAAACAGGTGCCTCATTATGCTAAGTTCTTAAAAGAATTATGCACTACAAGAGGAAGCTCATTGGTAATGAGAAGATAAGTGTGGGGGAAAATGTGCCTGCTGTTTTTCAAAGAAAACTTCCCCCTAAGTGCAAAGACCCAGGTGTGTTTTTTGTTCCTTGTAAGATAGGAAGTCTTTACTTTGATAAGCCTATGCTTGACTTGGGTGCTTCTATTAATGTTATGCCTAGGTGTGTTTATGACAAACTGAACTTAGAAGAGTTAAAGAAAACTGGTGTAGTGCTTCAATTAGCTAATAAGAGCAGTATTTATCCAGATGGAGTGTTAGAGGATGTCTTAGTCCAAGTGAATGAACTCTTGTTTCCTCCTGATTTTTATGTGATGAACATGGGTGATGTATGTCATGATATTCCCATCTTGCTAGGTAGCCATTTTTGAAAACAGTTAGGACTAAAATTGATGTGCATGAAGGAACATTAACCATAGAATTTGATGGTGAAGTGATTACATTTAGTATTTTTGATGCCATGAGATTCCCTGCTGATGTGAATTACGTGTATGCACTTGATGAGTTGCCCCAAAATATTCATGACTTGTCTAATGAAGATGAATTTTTCACTGTGCTTACTAAGAGTCTTGATAATGCTGAGTTTCAAAAAGTGCCTTACTAAATTAATGCTGATTTATTGGAAGAAATCCAACTAGAGGATCCGGGATTTTCATGAAGTCGAGCCAACGACTATAAAAAAAGGCGCTGGTTGGGGGGCAACTCAATGTTTTTAGGGAAGTACCTATTTAATTTTACTTTTGTTTTCATTATTTCTATATGTTTGCATGCATTAGGGACAATGCATGAATTAAGTGTGGGGGGGTGCATCCTGCATTTAATTTTCGCAGTATTTATTCTTGAAAAAAAAAAAAATTTCTTATAAATAATGCATGATATGAGTGTATGCTAGGCTTGCTTGTTTAGGGAAAAAAAAAATGTTTTACTAGCTATTTTGTAGTTTATTCTTTTATAAGTGAAGACTTCTAAGTATGATGGTTATCCTTTAGAGAAGTTTGAGTTGATCCTCATACATCTGTTTAACGAGTAACTCTCTTGATTATCCATCTTATTTAGTTATGTAATATATCCGATTCAGAGGCAATAAAATAACCCGGCCCATCTCCTAAACTATTGAATTAGTTGAATAACTCATTAAAATTGGGACTTTTCTTCTCTGTTTATTTAAAAAAAAAAAAAAGAGTCAAAGTCGGGAATGACAAGTATCCCTTTGAGGCATGCGCTACTGGGTACTACCCTTTGAGGTAATACTGCTACTGGAAAGCTTGCTTCCCATACTAGTGAATCAATAAAATAAATAAAAGTAATGATGAAAATTAAATGCTTGCTCCCGCACCTCTATTTGGGTGAGTGTGAGACAGTAACTGTTTAATTTCTAAGACCCTATATGGGCCTCAAATATGTGTGCAAGTGGAGTTTGAAAGATAAGAAGAAGAAGAAGAGAAAAATAATTACAAGGCAAGTTTTGAATCAATTCAATGAGTTATTCTATCTAATTCAATTGTTTTTATAGCCAAACCATGCCTAAATTTTTCTATCTTAAATTTTTTAGACCTCTTGATCAGTTTATGCATATTTAAAAGAGATGGATTACCATTGATCTTGTTATTTCATTAAGGAAATGTTGTGATGCTGATAAATAAACTCTCTGATGGTAGTTAGATGTCTAGTAGTTATTCACTAATTGAAGGAAAAACTAATTAATTGTCAATAGAACTATTTTTAGAGCAAGCTAAGGCCTAGTATAAATATCATAGTATGCATGACTTTATAAGAAAGAAAGAGAGTAAGGTTTAGCTCGAGTCTAAGATTTCTTTACACGAGAACGTCCAAAGTCTAAGTGTGAGGGAATTTGCGTAGCTAAAAATCATGCATTGTTTTTATAATTATTTCGATTATATTATATATATTATTTCGTCTAATTTGTTTTATTTCATATATTTTTCAGGGTTAGTATTAATTTAATAAAGAGGAGAAGAGAGGACGTCGAAACTCGGGTTTTACACGCTTGGCTATAAAGACAGTTCAAAAATAATAATTATGGAAAATATTATTTCCATAATTATTTAATTTGGTTAGGGTTTTAAGAGTTGAAGAAGAACTAGAAGTCTTGAAGGAGAAAAAGTCTAATGAAGAAAGGAAGAAGAAACCCTAATTACTAACCCTAATCACACCCCTCCTTTCCTTCTTATATATATCACCATCACCATCACCATAAGGATCATCACCTCCATACACTCCACGACATATCCCTCATCTCCTCACCCACACGTTCACGGCAGCCCTCTCACAGCCACTCCTTCTTTCAATCATCATCACCTCTATCATAAACCCAAAGCACCTACACACCTCATGGCTGCCATCCCAGCATCACGCCTTCCTCCTTGACATCTCACGATCACCATCATCATCCATCATTCATCACGCCATCAACACATCTCCTTCCTCACCATAGTAATCATCAATCATCACCATCATCACACCACCATCCTCACGCCACACCCTCTCCTAAACCCCATCTTATCTCCCCAGTCAACTTCCTCACCACCACCATAAATCACCATCAGCCCACCAACCCATCATCACATTGATTGTCATGATCAACACCACCATCATCCATCATCATCAACATATATAATCCACACCTAATAGCAACAAGCCACGGCAATCACTTTTTTTTTCTCATTTTATTTTGATATTTTTATTTTTGTTTAGTTGATTATTAAGCATGATTTATTTGGGTGAATTTTATGATATTATTTTTAATATGAGTGAGTAATTCATTTTTACTTAGTATAATCTTCTTGAAGCCATACTAAATTTACTATTTCGAAACAAGTTTTATGCTTCATTACCTAGTTGATTCATATTCATGATTCTATAGCGATTAGCGTTTATCGTTTATGATATTCATGTTAAATTAATTAGAATGCATGCTAGTTAGTTTAATACGATTTCGATTGATAGTTTAGAAGACTATAATACGTAAAAGTTATAGTCTTTTATTCTTAGGTGTCACCCTAATTAATCATGAATGGCTCAAACCCATCTCTTTTAATTAGGCAATCGCTTTAGATCTTTGTTAAATCGATTTCCTGGTAAATTGATTACAAAGTGTTAAATGATGTTTTTCTAATTCTTAATGCTCTAGTTTGATTAAATTCTTGCGCTGGTGTGAGGGTTATCAAAACTAGTAGGGTTTATATTAGCGCTGGACCTAAGTAAACTAGAATCTAAGGAAAAACAGGGAACAGCCGCTGGTGGATGTCTTCTACACTTTAACTCATAAATGAAATTAACTTGTGTGTTAATGATAAATATTAATTTGCATGGTGGATTGAGATTAGAGTAAGTATCCTTCATAAATTTGATATCTTTGGATATTTATTTGCTGCTTTTCGTAAATTTGATTATGTTATTAATTTTTGTTCTATTTTTTTTAGCTTCAATATAATTTCAATCGACCCCCCCGAAAAAGTATAGTCTTTTAGGAGTGTCCAAGTAATTTTAGATAGTTTAGATTTTGATTTTTAGAGTGGTTATAATTTTAGATTGATTTATATTCAGTTTTAGTATTTGATTACCAGTTTATTAGAAACTAGACTAAAAATAGTTATTTTTGTTCTTTTTCGATTTTTACCAATTCCTAGAGTCTATATAGTATCCTAGTCTGACCATATTTAATTCTGTAATGTTTGGAAGTTATTTGATAATTTTTCAGAATTATTTTGTGAAATTGATATGTGTAGGTTTTTAGGTTATTAATTCTGAAAATTTCGATTTTATTTGTTAAATCACGATTGTTAGGTATTGTTAAGTCCAGAAAATTGTGTCCTAGAATTAGGGTAATTTTCTTGATTATTTACGTATTTATATTTTTGCAAATTATTTTATTTCTAATTTCAGATTTAATATTCTGCATTGATATTTTGTGGTAATTTTCTGATTTTATTTTTTTGGAATTATTTGGATACAATTGATGAGTTATAAGCTTATATACCTGAAGAATAATATTTTAGGTTACTGTTTGACATTTTTAATATTTATTTTATGATTATTATTGGCTGTTTTGATTTTTAATTAGAATTTTCGTTACTATTCTGTTTTCATTTTTCTAGGAAAGCTTTTTACTGTTTCCCTTCTAGAATATAATCCAAATATCTAAGAGCATCATTGGGTGTTTTTCCAGATTTTTATTCATTAGATTTTAATTATTTTAGAATTATTAAAATTAGATTTAATAAATTGGATTAGTAAAATCATTTAGGATTAAGCTAGCCTTTTTAAAATAATCTTTCCTCGTGGATCGATCCCTACTTCCCTATGCTATAAAAAGTATTTAATAACTGAAGTAGTGGTTAAATTTGTAACTCCACAGCAAGCTTTACAAATTTTGGCGCCGTTGCCGGGGAAAGAAGATTAAATTGCTAGTTTACTTCTATTTAATTTTACGAGTTTTATAGTTTTGTTTTTATTTTAATTTTTGCAGATTGCCAGTAAGCCTTAAGGTTAAAGAGATAAGAATGTCTACTCTTCGAGAACTTGCTGCCCCTAACCTCAAAACTCAACCAATGTCCATTACTTATGCTGTTTTAAATAAGCCTTTGAAATTAAATTCAGGATTTATTAATTTATTACCTAAGTTTTATAGATTTGCTGGAGAGGACCCCTATAGACACATTAGTGAATTTCTTATTACCTACTCTGCTATGGTGCCTGAAGGAATTCCTGAGGACCAAATTAGATTGAGGGTCTTTCCCTTCTCTTTACTTGGTAATGCTAAGGACTGGTTATATTATATGCCTGCTGGATCTTTTTCTACATGAACTGCATTGCATAAATCGTTTCTAGAAAAGTTTTTCCTGCATCCCGTATTGGATCTATTAGAAAAGAAATATGTGGAATCAAACAAATGAATGGGGAAACTTTTTGTGAGTATTGGGAAAGATTTAATAAGTTATGTGCTAGTTGTTCCCAACATTGAATAACTGAACAACTATTGATTCAATATTTTTATGAGGGTTTGCTTCCTATGAACCGTAATATGGTTGATGCTGCTAGTGGGGGGCTCTGGTTAATAAAACCCCAACTGATGCTAGAAATCTATTTAATGTAATGACCCAAAGCACTCAGTAATTTGGTACTAGAGACTCAAAAGTTAAAAGGGTAAATGAGATAGGTTCTAGTTCATCTCTAGAGAATCACTTATCTCACATTACTGCTATGTTAAATAAGATTGTTACTGGGGGTATTCAAAAAGTAGTAATATGTGGTATTTGTTGTCTAGAGGGGCATTCTACTAATGCATGTCCTACTCTATAAGAAGGTAATATTAATGCTCTTTACTCTAACCAAAATCAAAGAAGGTATGATCCCTATTCGAATGCTTATAATGAAGGATGGAGAGACCACCCTAAACTTAGGTATGGCCCTAAGCCTAATCCACCTGGTTTTGACCAACCCTCTCATCAACCTTCTAACCAGAATAGGACCAACTTTCTTCTGGAACAACCCCTCAAGAAGATGGATGATAGGTTTCAGATTTTGAAGACAACTCTTAAGTAGGTTCAAGAGAGACAGATGGCAACTGATATCATAGTTAGCAACCTGCAGGCTCAAATGCAAAATAGGTTACCATCTCAGCCTTACCCTAACCCTAAGGAGAATGTTAGTGCCATAACACCTAGAAGCGGGAAAGAGTTAAAGGAATCTACGAAGAAGAGAGAAGTGGAACCTGAGTTAGAAGTGAAAGGGGTTGAACCAGAATTAGATACAGAGTCTAACCAAACTACTAAGGAATTAGAAAAAAAGAAAAGAGAATCTTACAAGCCAATTCCACCTTTCCCTAGCAGATTTAGGAGCCCTGTGTCTAAGGTAAATGAGGCTAACTAAGAGATTTTAAAGACTTTTAGGAAGGTAGAAATTAATATACCTCTCCTTGATGCCATTAAACAGGTGTCTCGTTATGCTAAGTTCTTAAAAGAATTATGCACTACCAAGAGGAAGCTCATTGGTAATGAGAAGATAAGTGTGGGGGAAAATATGCCTGCTGTTTTTCAAAGAAAACTTCCCCCTAAGTGCAAAGACCCAGATGTGTTTTTTGTTCCTTGTAAGATAGGAAGTCTTTACTTTGATAAGGCGCTTCTATTAATATTATGCCTAGGTCTGTTTATGACAAACTGAACTTAGGAAAGTTAAAGAAAACTGGTGTAGTGCTTCAGTTAGCTGATAGGAGCAGTATTTACCCAGATGGAGTGTTAAAGGACGTCTTAGTCCAAGTGAATGAACTTGTATTTCCTACTGATTTTAATGTGATGAACGTGGGTGATGCATGTTATGATATTCCCATCTTGCTAGGCAGGCCATTTTTGAAAACAGTTAGAACTAAAATTGATGTGCATGAAGGAACATTAACCATAGAATTTGATGGTGAAGTGATTAAATTTAATATTTTTGATGCCATGAGATTCCCTGCTGATGTGAATTACGTGTATGCACTTGATAAGTTGCCCCAAAATATTCATGACTTTTCTAATGAAGATGAATTTTTATCTATGCTTACTAAGAGTCTTGATAATGCTGAGTTTCAAAAAGTGTCTTACCAAATTAATGCTGATTTATTGGAAGAAATCCAACTAGAGGATCCGAGAGTTTCATGAAGTCGAGCCAACGACTATAAACGAAGGTGCTGGTTGGGAGGCAACCCAATGTTTTTAGGGAAGTACCCATTTAATTTTACCTTTATGTTCATTATTTCTATATGTTTGCATGCATTAGGGACAATGCATGAATTAAGTGTGGGGGGGTGCATCCTGCATTTAATTTTCGCAGTATTTATTCTTGAAAAAAAAAAAAATTTCTTATAAATAATGCATGATATGAGTGTATGCTAGGCTTGCTTGTTTAGGGAAAAAAATGTTCCATTAGCTATTTTGTAGTGTATTCTTTTATAAGGGAAGACTTCTAAGTATGATAGTTATCCTTTAGAGAAGTTTGAGTTGATCCTCATACATCTTTTTAATGAGTAACTCTCTTGATTGTCCATCTTATTTAGTTATATAATATATCCGATCCAGAGGCAATAAAATAACCCGGCCCATCTCCTAGACTATTGAATTAGTTGAATAACTCATTAAAATTGGGACTTTTCTTACCTGTTTATTAAAAAAAAAGAGAGTCAATGTCTAGAATGACAAGTATCCCTTTGAGACATGCGCTACTGGGTGCTACCCTTTGAGGTAATACTACTACTGGAAAGCTTTCTTTCCATACTAGTGAATCAATAAAATAAATAAAAGTAATGATGAAAATTAAATGCTTGCTCCCACACCTCTATTTGGGTGAGCGTGAGACAGGGAGTGTTTAATTTCGAAGACCCTATATGGGCCTCGAATATGTGTGCAAGTGGAGTTTGAAAGATAAGAAGAAGAAGAAGAGAAAAATAATTACAAGACAAGTTTTGAATCAATTCAATGAGTTATTCTATCTAATTCAATTGTTTTTATAGCCAAACCATGCCTAAATTTTTCTATCTTAAATTTTTTAGACCTCTTGATCAGTTTATGCATATTTAAAAGAGATGGATTATCATTGATCTTGTTATTTCATTAAGAAAATATTGTGAGGCTGATAAATAAACTCTCTTATGGTAGTTAGATGTCTAGTAGTTATTCACTAATTGGAGGAAAAACTAATTAATTCTCAATAGAACTGTTTTTAAAGCAAGCTAAGGCCTAGTATGAATCTCATAGTATGCATGACTTTATAAGAAAGAAAGAGAGTAAGGTTTAGCTCGAGTCTAAGATTTCTTTGCATAAGGACGTCCAAAGTCTAAGTGTGGGGGAATTTGTTAAGCTAAAAATTATGATTGTTTTTATAATTATTTCGATTATATTATATATATTATTTCGTCTAATTTGTTTTATTTTATATATTTTTCAGGGTTAGTGTTAATTTAATAAAGAGGAGAAGAGAGGACTTCGAAACTCGGGTTTTACACGCTTGGCTATAAAGACAGTCTAAAAATAATAATTATGGAAAATATTATTTCCATAATTATTTAATTTGGTTAGGGTTTCAAGAGTTGAAGAAGAACTAGTCTTGAAGGAGAAGAAGTCTAAGGAAGAAAGGAAGAAGAAACCCTAATTACTAACCCTAATCATACCCCTCCTTTCCTTCTTATATATATCACCATCACCATCACCATAAGGATCATCACCTCCACACACTCCATGGCATATCCCTCATCTCCTCGCCTACACCTTCACGGCAGCCCTCTCACAGCCACTCCTTCTTTCAATCATCATCACCTCTATAATAAACCCAAAGCACCAACACACCTCACGGCTGCCATCCCATCATCACGCCTTCCTCCTTGACATCTCACGATCACCATCATCATCCATCATTCATCACGCCATCAACACATCTCCTTCCTCACCATAGTAATCATCAATCATCACCATCATCACACCACCATCCTCACGCCACACCCTCTCCTAAACGCCATCTCATCTCCCCAGTCAACTTCCTCACCACCACCATAAATCACCATCATCCCACCAACCCATCATCACATTGATTGTCATGATCAACACCACCATCATCCATCATAATCAACATATACAATCCACACCTAACCGCAACAGGCCACGGCAATCACTTTTTTTTCTTATTTTATTTTGATATTTTTATTTTTGGTTTAGTTGATTATTAAGCATGATTTATTTGGGTGAATTTTGTGATGTTATTTTTAATATGAGTGAGTAATTCCTTTTTACTTAGTATAATCTTCTTGAAGCCATGCTAAATTTACTATTTTGAAACAAGTTTTATGCTTTAATGCCTAGTTGATTTATATTCATGATTCTTTAGCGATTAGCGTTTATCGTTTATGATATTCGTGTTAAATTAATTAGAATGCATGCTAGTGAGTTTAATACGATTTCAATTGATAGTTTAGAAGACTATAATACGTAAAAGTTGTAGTCTTTTATGCTTAGGTATCACCCTAATTAATCATGGATGGCTCAAAACCATCTCTTTTAATTAGGTAATCGCTTTAGATCTTTGTTAAATCAATTTGCTGGTAAATTGGTTACAAAGTGTTAAATGATATTTTTCTAATTCTTAATGCTCTAGTTTGATTAAATTCTTGCGCTGGTGTGAGGGTTATCAAAACTAGTAGGGTTTATATTAGGGCTGGACCTAAGTAAACTAGAATCTAAGAAAAAACGGGGAAGAGCCGCTGATGGATGTCTTCTACAGTTTAACTCATGAATGAAATTACCTTGTGTGTTAATAATAAATATTAATTTGCGTGGTGGATTGAGATTAGACTAAGTATCCTTCATAAATTTGATATCTTTGGATAATTATTTGTTGCTTTCAGTAAATTTGATTAGGTTGTTAATTTTTGTTCTATTTTTTTTAGCTTCAATATAATTTCAATCGACCCCCCCCCCAAAACGTGTAGTCTTTTAGGAGTGTCTAGGTAATTTTACATAGTTTAGATTTTGATTTTTAGAGTGGTTATAATTTTAGATTGATTTATATTCAGTTTTAGTATTTAATTACGGGTTTATTAGAAATTAGACTAAAAATAGTTATTTTTATTCTTTTTCAATTTTTATCAGTTCCTAGAGTCTATATAGTGTCCTAGTCTGACCATATTTAATTCTGTAAGTTTTGGAAGTTATTTGATAATTTTTCAGAATTATTTTGTGAAATTGATATGTGCAGGTTTTTAGGTTACTAATTCTGAAAATTTCGATTTTATTTGTTAAATCACGATTATTAGATATTGTTAAATCCAGAAAATTGTGTCCTAGAATTAGGGTAATTTTCTTGATTATTTTCGTATTTATATTTTTGCAGATTATTTTATTTCTAATTTCAAATTTAATATTCTGCATTGATATTTTGTGGTAATTTTCTGATTTGATTTTTCTGAAATTATTTGGATACAATTGACAAGTTATAAGCTTATATACCTGAAGAATAATATTTTAGGTTACTGTTTGACATTTTTAATATTTATTTTCTGATTATTATTTGCTGTTTTGATTTTTAATTAGAATTTCAGTTACTATTTTGTTTTTATTTTTCTAGGCAAGCTTTTTACTGTTTCCCTTCCAGAATATAATCCAAATATTTAAGAGCATCGTTGGGTGTTTTTTCAGATTTTTATTCATTAGATTTTAATTATTTTAGAATTATTAAGATTTGATTTAATAAATTGGATTAATAAAATCATTTAGGATTAAGCTAGTCTTTTTTAAATAATCTTTCCTCGTGGATCGATCCCTACTTCCCTATGCTATAAAAGGTATTTAATAACCTAAGTAGTGGTTAAATTTGTAGCTCCACGACAAGCTTTATACTTTTCTAGCTAGGTTGATGCTTTACAATAGAGACGACACTCAGAAAAATGGGCTTAGGAAGTTAAAAATGCTCATGCAGAGGTTGAAAGCGAAAATTATGAGGTAAATGCCCCAAAATCAAGGCTAAAATTGTCTTCTATCCCTCTGATTGTTCATAATGGCACAAAGCACTATGCATCAATGAAGCTAATATACAATCTAAAGTTAAGCTTTGGAGCTCATCTATTACCTATTTTGTGTTGGATGCAAATCCACCCATTAAATGATGGAGGGATTTTTTTGCAGAGTCTGGGGGAATAAACGCTATAATAGAGCGATTACTAAACCTGATAGAGTTTTCGTAGTAAGATTTCATGCTATCATGGAAAAGGATGAGGTTTTGAAGCACAATTTTCTTTTTTTTGATAAAAAACAATTAGTCTTGAAGCCATGCCAGCCAGTGAATAGAGAAGACCTCACTCGTATTACGGTCTGGGCAACCTTCCCTAAGTTAGATTTTCGTTATTGGAGCAAGGAAGGACTGAGCAAAATGCCACTCTACTAAGTCATCCCCTGGCCAAAGACAAGGCTATGCAAAGTAAAGCCCGCACTAAATTTGCCAGAATTCTCATTGAAATTAACATTAATCAGTTTTCCCATAGAAGTGACTTTCATCGATGAGTTTGGTTCTGTGATTGTTCAAGCAGTCGATTTTGCCTCGAAAACTATTTATATAACTATTGTTTAGAAATCGCATGTTGGTGTATTGGACATTCTACAAATCACTAGCTAGTACATTTATGTCAGCTTCATAGGCAATTGTGGAAAGCATATTTATATAACTATTGTTTATGGGGCAAATGATGAATCTGCTAGGAGGGCCCTCTGGGATGGTTTAGTGGAAATTGGGCAACCTCTAATGGCACCATGGATTATTGGAGATGATTTCAACAGCCTTCTGAGGACGGATGAGAGATTACACGGAGATCCAGTAGCCTTTTTTGAGGTATACTTAGAATAATAAGTAAGGGGTAAGAATTTACTCAAAACTAGATGGAGTTTTGATGAATGAAAAGGCTTTTATTTCTGTTCCTCAAATCTTTTATAAAGTACGCCCTGAGGATATCCCAAACCACTGCCATTTGTTACTACACTTGTCAAGGGATAGGGTCACTTATAAACGTCGTTTTCTGTTCTTTAATATGTGGACATCAGCCCTTAACTTCATAACCATTGCGAAAGAAGTATGGAACATAGGAACTCAAGGCACTTATATGCTTCAACTAGTTATAAATCTCAAAGCTGTTAAACCTCAGTTGAAGAAGCTGAACATACCAAAATTCGGGAATATCCATCAAAGAGTTTTAGAAGTTTAGCAACAGCTTCATAAAGTACAGTATGCTGAACACGCTGATCCTAAAAATTCCTCTCCATTTGATAATGAGAAATATCTACAGAAGCATTATCAACTATTTCTGATAATTGACAGGAGGTTTTTCCATTACAAAAAGCTAAGCAAGCATGGCTAAAATAGAGTGACAAATGCATAAAATACTTCTTCACTAGTATCAATTGTAAGAATTACATAAATATAGTAAGGGTAATGGAAGCATAGGGAGGGGATGTGACCTATAATATGAAAGAAATAAGATCCATTCTTGTGGATCATTTCTCTAATTCCTCAAGACTAAAGTTACAGGCGAGAACCCACTACTTGATGTCATACTTCAAGGTAGCTATCTCACAACTTAGCAAAGGGAAGCATTGATGAAACCTCTTTCTTATGAAGATATTACTCATGCAATGTTTAGCATTGGGAGTGACAAAATGATGCAATCAGATATCAAGGAAAATTCTATTCTGGAAGAAATAGAAAATTTAAAAATTTAGGAATTTTTATTTAGGAGGATACTATCTTTTACTTATTTTATTTTATCATTTATGTAACAAATAATATCTTTTGATTATATTATTATTTAGTTTCCTCATCGCATTAGGATTTATTCCCCCATTTAAACTCCCGATTATGCATTAGGGAGAGACACTTGAATTGAATACAATTGAATTGAGTATTATTTGAGTGCTTTGTGTGAATTCTCCCAGTGTAGGAATTGCTCTCGGAGCGTCCTACATCAAATTTGGTATCGGAGCCTAAGATCTTTGTCGCTGCCGTTGTATTGTCTTTGCCTTTTTTTTCTTTTCTCGTTCAAAAAAAGAGAGAGAAAAAAGCCAAGCCAAAACCCTAGTCGTGCACTACCGCCTCCCAGGTCGCCATTCACCACCGCCGTCATCACCTTTTGCTCGGTCGACCACCACCCACCCGTCACCAGAGGCCACCATTGCCGGCGGTGCCAAATCCTCAAATTGCAATCCCTAGGCTGTGGCCACCCCTTTCATGAACCACCACCCAAATCGCGCCTCCCACCAACACCCACACCAACCACCACCCAGTCACCAGACCCTCTGGCCGACCACCACTAACCTTCCACCGTAACCGGCCGCTCATCAGAACCCTAGAAGCCTAATTTGCCAACCATAATTTTGCGAATTGCTCTAAGTTTTCGAACCCTAGTCCTCAAATTCTCCCTCAGTTCATTTAAGACTTCTATAATTGACCTAGGCCCTCGATTTCCCACTAAATTTCATCTAAAGCCCCCAAACCATTGTGACAATTGGCTTCAATTCTTGCCTCCATCGTGTGGTCTAACTGTAAGATGCCTTCACTATTTGTGGCTACTTACTGCTATTATTTGCTGTTGCGGTTCGGTCTGCCCTTGCTATTTACTGTCCATGGTCGCCTGCTGGTGCTATCTGTCCATGGCTATTTGCTATTGCTGTTGCTGTTCTTGTTCTATCTGTCCTTGCTGCCTTGTGTTACCACTATCCTTGTTGGTCCCACCACACCAAGAACGCCCAGCCATCTCTGCCCATTCCTAGAACAGTTTAGCTGTTGTGGAAGACATGAAGCTAAAACCTTGACTCACAAATCACTAAGAGGTACAAGGACCACAATCCACTTCAGTGTTTGCGTAAGATTTTTCTACTGTGAAAATAAACTAATATTTGATTACTTCGGTTTTCAAGTACGTGCAATTGATCCCGATTTCCCTACCTCATATTCCCTATTATGCTGGAGCCATATCAATAACCTATATCAATTTTAGTGCTCTGCTGTGTATGTAGTGATTGTTTACTGCAATCATTATCGTTGTAATTTGGAGTAATCTCAACATGTGCATTTCTTATTGCATTAAGTATGTCATCTTCTCCCAAACAACCTTACCAGTCCCAAAATTAATGCACTCTCTGAAAGACTTGACCATCAAGATGAACGGTTTGACCAACTTGAGTCTAAGTTAGATCACCTCATTTGAGCCTTTGAAAAATCGCCCATGTTTAACCAACCCAAGCCCTCGCCACACATTACTGTAGACTTTATAGTTGGGGGTAGTGCTCGTCATAAATGGCTTATGTATAAGTTTGGCCAACATGAGGAGTCTGAGTTTGAGGGGCCCAACCAACCGCTTCCCTATAGCCATCGCGAGCGCGAGCAGGAGCAGGGAAGTAGTTGGCGACATGGTCAGGGTAGTCGTAGGTTTACCACCCCTAGAGACAACAGGAGGTCGGATCACTACAGAGAGCATAAAAATGCAAATCTTAACACTGACCTTAGAAATGTTCACGAGGGTTACTCTGATATTACTTGAAAGGTGAAAGTAGATGTGCCCTCCTTTGATGGAAAGATAGATGCCAACACTTTTTCTGACTGGCTAGTTGCTATGGAGGATTACTTTGATTGGTATGAGATGTCTGATATTGAACAAGTTCGATTTGCTAATATGAAACTCGTAGGACCTGCTAGGAAGTTTTGGCACACCATTATGAGCCACCTTGAGCAAATTCTTCAACCTGCCCTCCACTAATGGGAAGTTATGAAGGATAGACTGAAAGAAAGGTACCTCCCTTCTTTCCATAGAACTCACCTTGTGGACCAAATGCTTGACCTTCAACAATCTAGTTCTTGTGTGTCAGACAATATTAATGCGTTCGAGGAGCTCATTCAATGTTGTGAGTTGGTAAAAGACCCATCCTTCACCATAGCTCAATTTATTTGGGGCCTACGGCCCCATCTTAAACGTGATGTGACTCTGTCTTCCCCTTTCACATTAGATGAGGCTTGCCACAAAGCATTAGAAGTCAAAAAGCTCAATAAGCCCATTCCTGTGAGGTGTCCTACCCTTCCAACTAGGCCTTCCAACCAAGTTGCCTCTAAAGCATCCTAATTTTCGGCAGGCGCTTCCAATGCAAAGGTCTCTAGCCTTCCCACGTCCTCTAACTCATCCCTGTCGGCTAGTTCTTTTCAAACCCCAACTGATAAGGTCGTGCAGTGTTTTAGTTGTGGGGAAAGAGGTCATTATGCTTTCGAGTGCCCCCCATCGCACCCTTGCCTTAAAACATGAGCTCCTTGACTGTGAGGAAGAGATTGTGGAACCCAAGGGAAGTTATGAGGATCTTGTCGATGTTGAAAATAGTCTTCTTCAAGGCGATTCTCATCTTGGGGTTATTAGGTGCCTTTTGTTTAATCCAGTTGTGAGTGAAGAGTGGAAACATACAACCATCTTTTATATCCTTGCTAGGTCGGGTGACACTTAGATGAGATTGGTTATAGATTGGGGAAGCACCATGAATGTTGTGGTGCAGTCCACTATTAAGCGTTGTAACCTAAAGGTTGAACGCCACCCTTATCCTTTTAAGGTTGCTTGGGTAGACAAGACCAGCCTTACGGTTTCTCATAGGTGTAAGGTTCCCATCCAGATTGGAGTGTTCCAAGATGAAATCTTATGTGACATCCTACCCATGGATGTAGCTCATCTCCTGTTAGGCAGACCCTAGCTATATAACCGCAGCATTATCCATCATGGTAGGGAAAATACCTACACTTTTAGGTTCCAGAACAAGAGCATCACTCTTACCCCTTGTCGGCCTAAAGAGTTGTTTAGTTCCCCCAGCCCAAAGCCATCTCCGACCTCATCTTCGCCTATGGGTTCCTATCCTTCACCCCCAACAAAGGGCACCATCTCTCTTCTTCAGTACAAACCCTTCCAGAAATTAGGAAACTCTAATAAGTTTTATCTTACGGTTCTTGCTAGGGAGGCATTTGCTGACCACATTACTTTCCCTCACTCCCCTTCGAGTGAACCACCTTCCCAGGGCCCCCCAGCTGAGGTTACAAACCTACTTAAAGAATTTGCTGATATTGTTCTTGAAGAGCTTTCTAGTGAGCTCCCTCCCCTTCGAGACATACAACATGCTATTGACTTAATCTCTGGTTCCCAGCTCCCTAATCTTCCTCATTATATGTTGAACCCTACTGATCGAGCGAAGTGGAATAGGTAGGTTCAGGAGCTACTGTCTAAGGTTTTTGTTCGTCATGGCATGAGTCTTGTGCAGTCCCTGCCCTCCTTACCCCTAAAAAGGATGGATCTTGGTGGATGTGTGTCAATAGTAGAGCCAACAATAAGATCACCATCAAGTATAGGTTTCCTATTTTGAGGTTAGAGGACATGCTCGACTGTCTTGTTGGGGCTAGCTGATTCTTTAAGATTGACTTGCATAGTGGCTACCACCAAGTTCACATTAGGCCTGGAGATGAATGGAAGACTGCGTTTAAGACCCAAGATGGCCTATTTGAGTGGATGGTTATGCCTTTTGGGTTATCCAACACCTCTAGTACTTTTATGAGAGTCATGACCCATGTTCTTCAGCCATTTATGGGGAAATTCTTGGTTGTTTATTTTGATGACATCTTGGTGTATAGCAAGTTTGGAACGGATCATATTGACCATCTTAGATAACTCTTCTACACACTTAGAGATGCTAAGCTCTTTGCTAACCTCAAGAAGTACATCTTCCTTCAACCTCAGGTCCTCTTCTTAGGGGGCATTATGTCTGCTCAAGGTATTTCTGCTGATCCTGACAAAGTTAAAGCTATTATGGATGGCCTGAACCTAAAACCATTGCTGAAGCTCAGAGTTTCCATGGTCTTGCCTCCTTCCATACGAGATTCATTAGGCACTTCAGCTCTATTATGGCACCTATTATAGATTGCTTGAAGAAGGGGCCATTTCAATGGACTCCTAAAGCATCATCTACTTTTAGAGAGATTAAAGAGCGGATGTCATCTGCAGAAGTCCTTAGACACCCTGATTTTAGCAAAGTATTTGAGGTTGCCTGTGATGCCTCTAGGTATGGCATTGGAGGAGTGTTAAGTCAGAAGGGACATCCCATAGCATTTTTCAGTGGAAAGCTCAGTGACTTTAGGCAGGTGAAGTATAGAACATTTGAGAAAGAGTTATATGCCTTGCTTCAGTCCCTTCGCTATTGGTGGTACTACCTGTTACCTTAAGAGTTTGTGGTATACTCCGACCATGAAGCCCTTGAGTATTGGAACTCTCATACTAGTGTCAATCCTAAGCATGCAAGGTGGGTTGAGTTTATCAGTGAGTATTCTTTTGTGCTTAAGTATAAGTCTGGGGTTGAGAACAAGGTCGTCGATGCCCTCAGTCATATTGGTTGTCTTCTGCACACGATGCAGGTTGAGATCCTAGGTTTTAACCAACTAAAGGATGCTTATTCTTCTTGTCCTGATTTTGGCCCTATCTATTCAGAACTTTTGGCTGGTAACCGTCGACCTTATGTTGACTTTGTTCTCTATGATGGTTATCTATTTCGAGGCTCTCAATTGTGTATCCCCCGGACTTCGTTTAGAGACTTCTTATTCTGGGAAATGCATATAGGGGGGTTAGCTGGTCACTTAGGCAAGGATAGGACCGTTGCACTTGTGGAAAATCGCTTCCATTGGCCTTCCCTTAAGGGAGATGTCTCCTGCATGGTGTCTCAGTGTCGTACATGCTAATTGGCTAAGGCTAGAAAGCATAACACAAGGTTGTACACTTCCTTACCCATCCTTCATGCCCCATGGCAAGACATTAGTATAGACTTTGTACTCAGCCTGCCTAGAACATCTCGTGCTCATGACTCGATTCTAGTTGTGGCTAACCAATTTTCTAAGATGGCTCATTTTATTTCCTGCAATAAGATTGAGAATGCCTCCCATGTAGCTAAATTAGTCTTTCGCGAGATTGTTAGATTGCATGGTCTTCTCGTCTCCATTGTGTCTGACAAGGATGTAAAGTTTATGAGTTATTTTTAGAAGACATTATGGAAACTATGTGGCACTACTCTCAAATTTCTGTAGCTTTTCACCTCCAAACTGATGGGCAGACCGAGGTTGTCAACCGAAGCTTGGGTTATTTACTTAGATGTGTCATAGGGGAGAAACAGAGTACATGGGACTTAACCTTACCACTTATCAAGTTTGCTTACAACAATGCTGTTAATATGTCCATAGGGAAAAGTCCTTTTGAGATTGTCTATGGCTATTCCCCCGCACCCCTACCGACCTTATTCCCGTCCCTCCAGATGCCCGAGTATCCCAACCTGCCTCGACATTTGCCTAGCACATACATGATTTGCACGTTGAGATTCGTCATAAAATTGTAATGAGTAATGACAATTATAAGCTTTTAGTTGATGTGCATCGCAGAGGCATTTCTTTTGAGGTGGGTGACTTTGTTATGGCTAGTATTTGACCTAAATGATTACCCAAACACTCCCACAAAAAGCTCCATGCTCGAGCCATGGGTCCACACCAGATTGTTTAGAAGTTGGAATGTAATGCGTATGTGCTTGATTTACCTGACAACTTGAGTATTAGTCCTATTTTCAATGTGGAAGATCTAATCCTTCACCGAGGTACTTTTGAGCCTCCTAGTCTTCCTTTTAGTGCTACTGTAGGTACCCAGGTTACTAAGATACCTCCTTTCCTATAATCCCACACTGATATTGAGGCTATGCTAGATTATGAGTTCGTGGCGTCCTCTCGTGGTGGCTTCTATTGCTTCTTGGTGCAATGGTTCGGCTATCCACAAGCAAATGCCACTTGGATAATAGAAGATGAGTTCTGTGAGCTGAACCCTACACTCTTGGAGTGGTATCTTTAAGACAACTCATCAGAGTCGAGTTCTTCTCCAGCGGAGGAGTATGATGCAATCAGATATCATGGGAAATTTGATTCTAAGAGAAATAGGAAATTTAAAAATTTAGGAATTTTTATTTAGGAGGACACTATCTTTTAGTTATTTTATTTTATCGTTTAGGCAAGAAATAATATCTTTTGATTATATTATTATTTAGTTTTCTTATCGCATTAGTATGTATTTCCCTATTTAAACTCTCAATTATGCATTAGGGAGAGACACTTGAATTGAATACAATTGAATTGAGTATCATTTAACTACTTTGTATGAATCCTCCCGGTGTAGGAATTGCTCTCGGAGCGTCCTATATCACAAAAGCCCAAGTCTATTATGTATGACAGTAAATTCTTCAAATCAACTTGGTCAATCACTGGGGATGCAGTACACAAGGTGTTAAGGATTTTTTCTCCTTAGGTATGCTTTTATCAAAAGTAAATGCCACATTAATTGCATTAATCCCTCAGGTGGAAAATCCTATGACACCTTCTGAGTTTGGACCTATTACATGTTGTAACACAATTTGCAAATGCATTACAAAGGTTCTAAGTGATAGAATCAAACCCTTCCTCTTATGGTTATTGGATGATTCTCAAAGAGCATTTATTTGAGGTCGCTCTATACTGCATAACGTTGTGATTTGTGAGGATCATGCTAATGTCTACCGTAGGAAAAAGGTTTCCCCATGGTGTATTTTGAAACTTAACCTTAAGAAAGCATATGGTACTGTGAGATAGGAAGGTTTGTAACAACTTCTGTTATTATATGGCTTTTCCCCTCATTTTGTGCATCTTGTAATGATGTGTGTGGCCCCATTAACTTTCTCTATAAAGCTAAATGGTGAAATCTATCAATTCTTAGTAGCAAGAATGGGTTGATCAAGGAGACCTTATTTCCCCCTTCTCTTTGTGCTACTGATGAAATACCTTTCTCATGCACTTAAAATACCTATCGCTCAGAATAAGTTCCAGTTTCATTTTGGGTGCCAAGAAGTTCAATTGTGTTCCTCGAGTTTTATAGAAGACCTCTTGCTTTTAAGCAAGGCTAATATGGGCAGTGTCAAGCATCTCTTGGCTGCTTTCAATCATTTTGGTGCTTACACTAGTTTGGAAATCAATCATACAAAATCACACCTAGCCATAGCTAGAATTAACTATCACAGGATTTTAGGAAGGACATTTATCTTTTTGGTATCTTGGTGCTCCTATTAAATTCCCAGAAGCTGTCAAAGAATGATTTTAAGATATTGGTAGAAAGAATGATTGGCAAAATAAGGGCTTGGCCAGCGTGGAAACTTTCATATGCCGGAAGAGTGCAATTAGTTAATGCTAATATGATTAACATCACAACTTATTGGTGCTAGATATTTATACTAGCAAATGTTGTCCTAAATAGAATCATCCAAATCTACATGAATTACATTTGATCTGTAAGTGCTGAATATGGGAAGTTTGCTCTAGTTGCATGGTCTACATTATGTCTTTCTACATCTGAAGGGAATTCGGAATTAAGGATATCATCAAGTGGAATCAAGCTTTAGTTACAAAATTGATTTGACAAATTGCTACCAAAGTTGTTTCTACTGCCTTAAAGGCCAATCAATTTAGGAATGTCAATCTTCATACAAATGGGATTGTTACTAAAGAAAACTTTTGAAGACCAGAGATGTGATGAAAAATGGATTTGATCTTGGCTCAAGCTCCTGATTATATGCCTCTAGCAGCACATATACAACCAAATTAGGGTATAAATTTCATATAAGGAAGGAAAGCAAATCCATTTGGTAATCCTTTGTCTGGCACAAAATATGAATCCTAAAGTGCACTATTATTATTTGATTTATGATCTAAGAAAAATTGCTTAGTTATGACAGACTACTTGAAATGGGAGTAGACTGTCAACCTAAGTGTATCTTCTGTGGTACAACTTGTGAATCACATTCCCATCTCTTTTTCAATTGTGAGTTTACCAGCGCAATATGTGTAATGTCCTATTTAGAACTGCCCAAGCTTAAGATGTAGTTCCCTAATGAATCACTGAAAGATTGTTTCTTAATTTCATAGGTATCAAAAGGGAGAAAGTAAGAGTCTACTTATTGCTTTCCATTATTGTATGTATTACATGGATAGATACGAGCAATAGAAGATTTCAACATATAAAGAAGAGCCTTTTTGACATAGTTAAAGAAGCTGGGAGAATGTTTCTTAATAGATTGAGATAGAAGATAGCTGAATGTAAAACTTGGATATGCCTAAGTTCATATCTTGTAATGTTCTTAGTTTGGACTTCTTTAATGCACATTCTTACATTTTACCCAAAAAAAGGTCAAATTCTTGGAGCAATAAAAGCCACCTAATCAGTCTAGGTTTCATGTGATTCTTGGACAACATATGTTTCAATGCAGAATGGTCAGTACAATCATTTTTTAGCAACAAAACTTATGAATGGAATTTATCAAGTGCAAATAAGGTTGAGCAGAAAAAAACCAGGTACCAATTTCCTAATCCAGACCCGCTTCGAACTCACCAAGTCCACACTTAGACCCAATTAAACTTGGCCTGGGACTGGTTTTACAATCCTGGAACCAATTGCTATCGGGTCCAGAGCAAGGTCCTGAAAACTTGCAGCCGGAATTGAACCTGTTACCCGGTTACCTAGTCCAATCAGTTTTTTTAAAAAAAAATTTGAGTTAACCGATTACCCGTTGATATCAGGTGCTATTCTCCCTATACCATCATGATTTCCTGCTATATGTTGATATGATTAAATGTTTTTGTTAATGTATAATACTTTGAAATGATGATATTTTTTATGCTTGGATGAAATGAAATGCTGTTTGTTAGCTCATCAATTGGAGTTTAATACATGATAGATGCCCAACTACCACTCTATTAAATTTGGTTCTGAATAATCGATTAGCGATCTTGCTAGGTGTATTGGTTCCCTCACAAAGTCATAACCACAAGCCTAAAATTTAAATGAAATAAAATAAAATAAAATAAGGAAAAAAAAGGAACCAAGTACCCAACTTTAGACCCAGTCCCAACCAGTTCTAGTTTTTTAGACCTGGTTCCAACCAAGATCAATTCCATGAAAATAAACTGGTACGTGGTCCTGCTCAGCCTTAAGAGCAAATACTACAGTTAGCAACTATTTTTCAATAGTAGAATAATTTTTTTGAGCATCAATTAGAGTTCTACTAGCATAGTAAATAACACAATAAGTGCTGGCAATGATAAGGTTCAAAGCTTTACAAAGGCCTCAACACAAGGCTCATCAAACATAAAAAGAGCATCTTTAGAAAAGAGGGTAATAAGAGGCATGGCCACTTTGCTAGAATCCTCAATAAACCTCCTATAGAAACTGGAATGATCAAAGGAAGATCTGACTCGCTTCACCGAAGTATAGACAGGTAGATTAGAAATTATATCAACCTTGGATTTATCAACCTTAATAGGAACTAGTTCACCATCATTATTCTTAACCATAGTTTTGTGCCAGATGTCTTAGGGACCACTTGAATAGGACTAACCCATTGACTATAAGAAATTGGATAGATAATGCTTGCATCTAAAAGTTTTACTACCTCCTTTTATACTACTTCTTTCATACAGGGTTCAATCTACATTTCATTTACCTTGCAGGTTTGGCATTATCCTCCAAGTGAATTCTATGCATGTAAGTCAACCGCCCACTAGCACCTTTATGATCAGACAAAACACAAATCAACTCTTTCTCGTAATCACAAGATAAAGGAGAATATATATAATGACAGTTAGAGACTCTTTAGAGCATAGATATACATATTTGACTGAGTTGGGGAGAAGTTTTAACTTAAATTTAGGTAAGAAGACCACAAAAGGTGGCATAGGACAACTTGCCAAATGTAGGCGAGGATCATAAGTAGTCTCCCAACAGGAAAACTCATGAATGGAATCCAGAGTAGAATCCATCTCATCTATTGTATTCCCTAAGTTAAAGAAGCTCAAGTCCTCATGGGAAAGACAAGTTCTTAAGGGATCTTTGCTCAAAATAACAGGCAAGTGCTCTTCAATCATTTCATTGATTGCATTAACAAAGAAGCATTCAGATTTATCTTCAAATGCAGTTTAAGAAGTAGCTTTATTGTTAAGTCTAACTCTCATGTTCATGACTGAGACATCCATCATTCTCGACCTATAGTTAATGGTGGCAATAGCTACAGCTAGGAATGGATGTCCTAAAATAAGATAGATCTACTTAGAAGCATGACTAAGGTCCATATCCAACGTAACAAAGTCAACAAAAAAGAAACCTTTATCAATTTGAACCAAGATATCATTTATTCGTCCCATAAGAGCCCTAGCTGACCTATCAAGAAGCTGAAGGGTATAGTAAGAAGGTTTCAATTTACCCAATCCCAACTCTAAGTATACAGGATATGATATCAAATTAACACTAGAACCTAAATCCAAGACTGTCCTTTCCATTTTGTGATTACCAATATAACATGAAATAGTAGGAACACAGGATCTTTGAATTTAGATGGAGTGTTAAATTTCAAAATAGAGCTCACATATTCACTTATAAGAATCTTTTTAGACTTGTTATCTGTGGATTTCCTTTTAAAGGTGCACATGTCTTTCAGGAACTTAGCATAAGCAAGGATCTATCTAATTGCTTCCAAAATGGAAAGATTAACCTTAACTTGCTTGAAGGTCTCTAAAATGTCATCTCTTTATTTGTCTTTTCTTAGAAGGGAATGGTTCATCCGAAGCTGGAGGGTATGGAACACTAGGCTTCTAAGTGATAACAGGGTAAAACACAATAGGGGAAAGGGATGAGTAATCTTCTTTCTCAATTTCATGGTCATTCTTAATGCTCTTTGGTCTTTACTCTTTATCATGTTCCTTTTCACTCACTTTATTATCTACTTATTTACCACTCCTAAGAAACTTAACAACTTTTAATTGTTCAAATTGTTGGCCTTTAGGGTTTTGTATGGGTTGACTTAGATGCTTTCCTTCTTCTCTTTTACCTATAGCTATGGCGAGTTGTCCAAGTTGGATTTCTAATTTAGCTATAGATTGTAGGTGTGAATTGACAACATGCATTATAGATTAAATTCCTTAGACCTTAGAGTCAACATTTTGTACAGTAGAAGTCAAGGTACGAAGAGTGGAAATTACCTTGTCTAGTTTAGAGCTCCCAGATGGAAATTGATGAGACATAGGAAGAGCATATCTTTGGTTTTGACATCCAAGAGGGACAAATCCACTGGACTGAACTTGAGGATTTTCAACATTGTAAGACCTCTATAAAAAGTTTTAAGGATTCCTCCAACCATGATTTTCGGTATTAGAATAAGGATGATCAATTGGAGGAAATCATTAGACATTATTTACTTGCTCAATCATACCTTTAAACTTACCAACACAAGGACAAACAATAGAAGCATGGGACTAGCATAAATTAAACACACATTTGCATAGAAAGGGCATCAGACACTTTACACATTTCATGACAATTAATCAAATTTCTTAGTTGAAGCATCAAATTTTCTAGAAAGGCCAACTGAATATGAAACTTCATAAACCCCCCTCTTTACTTTCCACTTGTCTAGCAAATCAGAATGTCAGCAACTAGCATGCAAATATGAATTCTCACTCAAATGTTCAAACAATTCCCAAGACCCTTCAGGAATCTTATACAAAAACTTACACCACAAGATGCATCAACTATATTTCTATTATGCTCATCTAAGTCCAAGCAGAAACTCTGGACGAGTTGCCACATAGGGACCTCATAGTGAGGATAACTTCGTAACAACTCTTTAAACCTTTCCCAACTTGACTCACAAATGAGGTGAGAAGAGAAGAGAAAAGTAGCTTGCAAAGCTTAGTGGATCCTAAACTTCTTAACACAAATGGTCTTGTCTTACATGAAACTCTCTTTAAAAAAAATGAAAGATAAAAGATGAGGGAATGGAGGAATGATTGGATGAGCGATGGACAAATGAATTGCTTCAACCTCAATCCCTTTTTATAATGCTGCCTTGGCCCTTCTACTACTCAGAATAATTGGCCATATTAATGGATCATCCATTTCATCCATTAAAATTTGGAACATTGATGCTTGCGACAAGCCGGGCCATAGGCCATCTTTCAATTATGGAGTTGATCCACGTGAAACGTAGGAAAACTCTTGGCTTGTAAAGGTTGAGCACACCGCTACAGTGGATACTTAGGCACATGAGTTGGGTGCATGAGAAAAACAAAAAGGATAGGCTCAATTGCTGATTGGAAAAGGGAAGAAATGGGTGGCATTAGGCTTCACAAAAGGGGAGTTGATAATGCCATGTTCATTATCTCTGTTTCCACGGCAAATGTTGCTTTATGGCGAATTTAGCCCCCCAAAATTTATTCTTTTGCGACAATCCTGATCGATGCATGCAACACTTCCTTTTTTATCATTTATTTTTCTTTCTTTTTTGGGCGATCTTCTCTTCCATCAGAGTTTTACTTCATCTAGTGATTTATGCTTTTGTTGTTAAATGTTTTTCCTTTATCAACTTTTGTTTTTATTAATGTTATTAAATTTTTTACTTTTACTACATACTTTCATTATTAAAATGTTTATATTCTTATTTTTTTAAAAAAGCAACCTCCTTAATTTTGGTCCCACCAAAAAAGTATAATTTTATTTATTTATTTATTTTTAGTTTGGCTGTAGTGCCTTTTTTTCGTTTTTACAACAAGCCACTAGTTTTATTTAATTGCTCAACACTTCAAGATTGGATTGTATTCATCAACTTGTAACTAGTATTCAAATAATTTGGGGAAAAAATTTGACTAGAATCTTTACTAATTATTAAAAAGATCAAATCTTATTATTAACCACAAAATAATTATAAGTTCTAATATATGTTTTTACATGAATAATAATAATACAAAATAAAAAAATTTTGCCTCTGGAATGTAACAAAAGATATGAAACTTTCTTATCAAACTATTCATAAAAAGACTCAAATTAAAGAGTTAAGCACAAAGTAGCGTACAGTAAGTTTTATGAGACTATCTTATACAAGAATTTGTAATCAACATAACTACCTTTTTGAATTTTGGCCTATCCATAAATTCACTGTATAGATGCTACGAGAGTCGAGTGATAGTTATCAATCCCTTGTTAATTATTTTGGGAACTAATTTGGTTTTAAGCAATAAACATTATGTATTGACCTTTTTATTAAATAAATTATGTTTAACTCAAACTTATTCTTTTAACCTTAGTCATCGGAACATTGGAGATATTGGTCAACTAAAATATTAAATAATATAAATAAAATAGATAGATTCCTCCAAAAAGAAACATTATGGTTAAAAGAATAAAAAGACTAGATTAATTCAAGAAAATAAAAATTAATAAAAGCAAAAAAAATAATGACATGTATAAAATAAAATTTCTTAAAGGTAGAAAATTTAATAACGAAAGTATAAATCACAAGATAAAATGAAAATTTAAGGTTATGACTTATGACAGAAGTGCAAAAGAAAAAGAAAATAAATAATAAAAAGGAAATATTGTATGCATCAATCAAGACTGTATCAAGCGCATGATTCTTGTGAGGCTAAATTTGTCATATAGCAAGTTTTGCCGTGGAAACATGAAAGTCATACGTGGAATTATCAGTTGCCTCACAAAAGAACAAGCCCACATAAAGGGGAGATAGAATAGGCACAAGTTGGGCATGGCGCTAGGCATGGGACTGTTGGGCCGTAAGGGACACAACTGAACATCAGATGTTTGTGTCGGGCTTAATTCAGGAAGGAGTAACAGGCCAAGCCTTACATGCAGTTTAATGATGTTGCAACAAAGCCGTAGCAGGCCAGGCATGTAGGAAAAGAGAGAGAGAAAGAGAGTATGACCTTGGTGGCTTACTGGACTTCTATTAGCCTACAAAGGGCAGATTCCAAATGACTGGGCTAGTAAGCTCACATACACTGGGCCGCGATTCGTCTTTTGAAAAAGAACGGAAAAAATTACTCAATTCCATAACCAAATTTAAATATTTTTTCTCACCTGAAAATCATATAAAATATACATTACTCACCATTTAAAATATATTCTAAAGACTTAAAAGTGGGTTAATAGAATAAAAAACACTTATATAAAAATATGAGCTATCGATTGCAATACTTGACTATGACAAGACCTGATATATCCTATACATTAAATCTTGTCTCTCAGTTTATGTATGCTCCTCGTAGTACTGATCTTTCTATGATGCAGCACATTTTTTTATCCGCGGGGCACCATCGACCATTGTATCACTCTTAAGAGGGCAAAGAATCTATATATATTGTCCTTGCTTACTCTGATACAAACTAGGGTGGTTGCCTTGATAGTTGACGGTCCACAACTACTTATGTCATTTTTTTGGGGTCCTAATCTCATCTCCTAGCACTCGAAGAAGCAACCTACAGTGACAGTGTCAAGCCAAATAAAGGGATGCCGCCTACATAGCTGCTGAAACTATATGGATAGGTTATGTCATGACTGAGCTTGGTATGCTTCTTTGAGCTCCTATCAAGGTATTTTATGATAATAGTTCTGCCACCTATATCACTGCCAATCCCGTTCTCCATGAGCGCAGCAAACATATCAAGGTTGATTATAATTTTGTTCGTGAACGAGTATCCCATAGTGATCGATCTTGTTGTTACTTACGTTCCAACGCAGCTTCAGCTTGCGCTTGCTAATATTTTCACTAAGACACTCCCTGTAAATCAGTTTTTTGTTTTGAAATCCAATCTATCTGTAGATCCCTCATCCACGTTGAGGGAACATAATGAAGGCTATACACATATATAAATATTTTGTAACCCTCATCGCACCATTAATATAAATATGGATCCAGTACCACAGTGGTGGTTGAACCGGTTTACTCTCCAAATAAGCTTCTCAGCCATGAAAAATTACGGTCCTTAAAAATGGAGGGTGGTGTCGGGTTTAGAGACTTGGGGTCCTGCGGCCTCGCACTTTTGGCTCGTCAACTTTGGGAATTGTGCGTAATTTTGCTTGTGTTGCTGACCAAATTTTGAAGGCCAAATATTTTCCAGTGTGTGCTGGTTCAGATGCTAATTTGGGGCAGATGCTAATTTGGGACTCCGGCATACTTTCACGTCGCACAGCGTTTAGGATGCTAGGTTGAGTTACCCAGGCCTGACCTTGGCTGTCTCGTCTTCGACCCCAGGAAGTGTCATGTGCTTCAATCTTTTTTATTCTTCTAGCTTTGTAGCCTACATTACATACTTCTAAACTCCGCACGTTGTCTTTTTTTGTTTTTCTTTTTCTTCTTTAGTATTACTTGCTGCCTCTTTTTTTTTTTTTTTTTCTCTTTTCGTTTCTTTTGGTGTTATGTCTTCCCTCCATACGATGGTATCTTTTTTATCCCAAAATGAATCTTTTTCTCGGTACTTCCTTTTAATAGCCTCAAACTTATTTTAATAACTTCATTCAGTTGATCAACGAGTAACTTTTTTAGTTTCCCACTCCTTCGTTCCTAAAGAAGTTCCGATGTCCAATGGTTAAGACAAAACAGCGGATTTGAGAATTGAGCATATAGCCTCACATAGTAAGTCATAGTAAGGCTTTGTTATTAACCTATGGTTGCAGTTTTATTTATTAGTGTATTTTACTGAATGATAATGGAAGGAATAGAAAATTTGTATAACAAAGTAATAGTTTCAATTGTAATTATTTGAGCAACCTATATTGTAATTCAAATATTCAACAAAAAGATGCTAATTTGAAAAATCCTATTAGAATTGAAGCTTGTACTTCACAAGTTTTTTCTTAAAACTTTTCTTTTGCTTTTTTTGAAAGAATTATGCATTAACATAAATTTATCTAAACCTTAAAAAAGCCCAAATAGATATGCATATAAAACCTCTAATATCGATATTTTAAATTTATAATATCTAAAATTTAAAAGTTTTGTATATAACATAAATGATTTTTGAACTATGCGGCCCCCCTTAAGGTAAAATCTTGGCTACACCCTTGGAAAGCAACTTGAGTGGTGATTGTAGAAAAGCTCAAGGATATGGGATGTGAGAGAGTGAGGTGTATGTGCCTTGTAACCAACAGGCTCTCCCTCTTTGGTTTCATTCATTGAGATTGTTGCAATATATGCAACACATACGGCCATCACAAAAACCTAGCTTGTTGAACAAGACTTCTAACCTAGCTAGGATACATGGAAAGAGAAAGAATATAACAAGAATTATACACAAAATTTTTATCAAGATTTCACTTCCTTATAGTGATGGTGGGACAGTGTATATGCAGTTGAAGAGGAGCCTCTTGAAGTGATTAGAAGCCTCTTGAAGTGATCAGAAATGATGTCACGCTGTTTTGGTAGCTCTTAGACTTGGCAAATATGTCATTCGATTTGGGTATAGATCGGGTTAAATTTGGGTCGGATCATATTTAGTGTTAAGTGACGTTTCGAGTTTGTTCGGATTGCGTCGGATGAACTTTATTCGGGTTAACTTCAGGTCAACCTATTTTCAATGCAATACGCTTATTATGCAAAAATAAGCAATTTTGTAGAAAATTTCGGATCGAATATGGGTCGGTTCGGGTCAATTCGGGTTTCGTGTCCGCTTCTGGGTGAGCTTCTTTCAGATGTCGGGTCAGGTATGAGTCTTGATCGTTCGATTCAAATTTCAGGTCTCGAGTTAGTTTTGTCAGATCTAGCAGCTCCACCACCTGGAGGTTGGAAAGTCAACGTTGACGAGGCAAAGGTAGGCGAGGATGGCCACCGGTGCGGTGTAGTCATAATGGACAACAGTCTCATTCTTAGTGGCATTTTAAGTTTTAGTGGCACTGGTTACGGTGCTTTTAATTTTGCGAAAACGGAGGGTAACTTAGTTCATAGCATAGCACATTACCAACCATGAGATCCAGATACTTAGGTGTGGCTGGATGATGTCCTGGATTGTCTTCAATATGGCGCTGGACAATTTTTGTCATGTGCTGAATTCTAATATATACTTGAATGCAAGTCCCCCCTTTTAGTAAAAATAATGAAATAAGTTAAAAGAGTTTGTCTTTATTGAATTATAATATGTCTAAAAGCTAATGAAATGTACAAAAACGATTTGGAATATCAATTACGAGAAAACAAAGAGTCAGCAAATTAAAATAGCAGCTGCTATATGGAACTACAATTTGAACATTTTTTGTGATCACTCAAAAGGTTTATGATCGAATTAGATAAGTTTTTGATAAAGTTTTACAAACTGAAATTCTATATAAAAGAAGTACGATAATTTAGTACCCGACCTAGATTTGTACCTGTAATAAAAATTTGTACCTCGTAAAATATTTCCATATGACCTAACTATTTAACGGACTGTGAGCCTGTGACCACGTTTGTGATGCATACATGACGATGCAAATTTTCAGGCATAAGTGCAACTAATGTGCTAAATAAACTTGATCTTTTATTTCTACACAGGCTAACAACCTCGTCAAATTGTTTTAGACGACTTAGCGAGCAAACAGATTCAAATAATTGCCATAAACAATGAAAGATTAATCTGGAAATAAGCATACTTTGACGTACGATCGACCAATGAAGTCCATGATCAACGTCATAGCTAGCGAGTAGTTAATACTGGTTAATTATCAGTAGTGACCATTAACTAGTTTAGTACTGAAGTTTCCGTAAACTAATATCTGACTTCAAATCTTACTGATAATTATATGACACTGCAAGTTCCTTGATGCTCTCCAAAGACACTAGTCAACAGCAGATCATAGTAGGAGATGATACTAACCATTAGGCTACTTGACAAGTATAGTTGAACAGATTAATGATTCACTCCCAGGTAATGACCAGCTCTCTCTCTGGCTCCTCTCTCATTCTCTCCATCTCTTTCTTTGTCATATCTAAACTTTGTCGCTCCTTCCCCTTAGTCTCTCTGCCCCTTTCCAACATGAAATGACCCATCACCGTCAATACTACAGCCACCATCACGAACACCATCACAGCAACAGAAAATGCAATAGCCACTGCTTCACGATCAACGCTTATACTTATGGACTTGTCATCTGAATCCTGACATTGTTTTTCTGACGATGGTTCAGCAGATCCCTGGACCAAAATATACATTATTTTAGCCAAAAGAGTCACTTCTAATTTATATAGACAATAAGGATAGTTCCAAAGCCAAAAGAACCACCTCAGACATTCTGTGAATTGGCCTCTGGTAACTTTTCACAGCTTTAATTGGACCTACAAAAGATAACAAAAGAGACTAGAAAGATGTAGATATTTGTCCAAACTACTGATGTATGGCTGTGAAGATGTTAACCTTGTCAACGTAACTGTATTTTTGCTCATTGTATTTTGCTCATATAGAACCTCAGATGGTCTCATAGACAGTGAACATCCTTAAAAAAATATGGTCTCATTGCATTCATCTTTCACGAAGCTCCAGAATTCTCCAACACTTCATGTGAATCGAGGGACTAGATAATGTGCTTAATGTTCTATTTTAATTTCTCTTGTTAGAAAATGTGCCTGGTGTCTCACTTCCATAAGTATGATTCATCATTTCCTTCAACTCAAATTTTCGAAGGTAGCATTGGTATGCCTATATTTTTTAAGCACAACAATCTAAAACGTAACCCCCTTGCATACATCAAACCGTTAGTGAAGATTGGACAGTTGAGCTACGAAAGAGGAGCAATTCATTCGATTATACGAAGTAGAAGCTACAAAACATAACTCCTTTTGACTTGCCTGCTTGCATTTTCCTACAGGACATGTTCGTCGCTTGCACCACAAATTCAGAATGAAAGACCATTCTTCCATCAATGGAAAACCCAAAAAATGCATGAACAACAGCACAACAGAAAAAACCAATATGGATCCTGCTAAAGTAGGCTCTTTTCGCATGCAGAATTCCGATTCCACACTAGCAGGGAGACTATAGCAGGGAGATTCTCAATGATGGGTACATGTATTACATAGTGTGATAATAACCAAAACAAAAGACTTATATCCGCTCCATCAGCATGAAAATAACACTAGAAAGTTGGACTCGAGTGATAATAATCAAAAGGCCAAATAGGGGGCTGAATAGGAATTGAAGAGGAACAAGTGAGGTTTGACCTGGTGTTGGAGAGTACAGAGGCTGATGGTTCTGCAAAGAAATAAGGAACATCACACCAACAGTTGACATCTAGATTTGAAACATAAGCAGCAATTAAAAATCAACGCCCCAATCATAAAAAAACAGATTATGTACATTTTACAACTCACTTTAAAGGCAAACACAGCATGCACCACAGGCTTTATGATAGATGATGAAAAAGCCCATCTTTTCTCACGCACTTGCTCAGCAATGTGTGCTCCATGTACGGATGAAGATCGTGTCCAATGGGATCGGATTCAGGTCAAAATTATACTCAGACAATAAAAATAGAAACCATAATCTGCAAACTAACATGGAAAATTATATTCACCCACTTGCTCAGCAGTGTATGCTGCATGTATGGATGAAGATCATGTCCAATGTGCTGGCAAAGTGTTTTGTTGAACATCAAGAAAGTCAATAGTTGTCTGTCCAAGAAGGATTTCTCATAAGTTAGAGAGACTTTCTTGGGGGCTAGTGCAGGTGTAGGCGGACTAATGGAAATTTGCAAAATCTCCACATTTAATTTCACGCTCCAATCTCTCATTATAAAATGGGATGTATTCAGGGAGTTGATTGGCAAAACCAAGTGTGAGCAAAGTACTTACGAGTTGAGTGTATACCACCAAAAACAGGTGAGAAAATTTCACCAAAATTGGGTTATAGTAATTTTGCATTACATCCTCAGTTGGTGAGGTATTGAGTGTACCCTCTAATTTATAGATGTGTTAATTTGTAATCCCACTATTACAAATAGTGAAAGTATTTTTTGGACTTATAGTCCCCATCGGTTTTTCGCTTCGTCTTCGAGGGTCTTCTACCAAAAGATTTTAGCGTCTCAATCTACTATATTTTCATAATCTTTATTGCCCATCTTAAATTATACAAAGAGATAAAAGTATCTACTATATTGACCTGCCTTTTTTTCCAACACAAAGTCCTACCGAGGAAGCTCCGCCTACCCACCTGGGACATTGTTCAACAAACTATGTAGATTCGTCACTGGAATATAATATATGGCCAGCTTGAAGCGGGGTTTGAAACGAACCAAGTGCGTTACTCATAAGCATAAGCAGAAGAATAATACTCCAGTAAAAGCCTATTTTGAAAAAAATTAGAAAACAAGCCAGCGAACCATAATCATATCAATATCGCGTAGGTATAATGAGACAAGATGAAGAGAAATAAAAACAACAATGAGACAAGAATAATAAAAGGTGGCTACTTTAAGAGGGAGGGGACGAACCAACGGTTGCGTAAGTGGTGGCACCAACAAGTCCGGCGACACCGTACTTGAAAAGACAGCAAGGAAGCTTCCTGGCCGTCGGATTTTGGAGACCAGGAGTGACGGCAGAGGCAGAGGCAGAGGCGGAGAAACAACGTGTGTAATGAGGTAATAACCGCCGGAATCGGCTCACTGCTCTGATCATCATTTTTTTCCTTCTCCTCCAAGAAAGAAAACCACACGAGAGTCTTGCCTTCTTGGTTTGATAATGGGCAATCGGAAGACTCGATACTTATAATATATATCATGGACGCAAGCGCTTGACATATTAATTTTGAAGTTTCGAATTTCGATGAGAGCTGATAGCTTGAAGTGTTTATTATGTTCTTTTTCCTATAAATATTGTAAATATTAATATAATTTTTAAAAAAATAAAAAAGGATTTATTTACAAAACTTCAAACTTTAAAATTTGAGCTCTTTCCAGTTACCGATCTCTAAAACCTATGATTCATTGATTTTTCTTAATTATTTATTTCTCAACAATAAAATAAGGAACAAAAAAGAAAAGAAAATTGCAGGCACCCGTAACCAAATTTCGATGATATATATTTGATGACATGGTATAGTCCGTCCTAGAGAGATTGCCAACCACGTATGAAACTTCTTTTTAGGTCAATGCATACCCTACTTTAAATAGTAGTGTAGTGATTTTGTTGAATGTTATAAAGGTAGTTTATTATAGAGAAAAGACTACAGAGTATTAACAACAGTATATTAGAACGAAAATGTTGTGGCAATAAAGTAGACTAATGAATAGGAAAAAAATATGAAAAATTTAAACTTAGATAGAATATCTGAATTTCGATCTTTTTAGTCATGTTTTAATAGTTACATATGTTCTTTAAAAAGACAAATCTAACATATGCATTGGATATAGGGAATTCTCACATAAAAAATAAATATTAAAAAATTTAACCCAATCCAGACAGGTTGAGTGGCTGACCCAAACTCTAATGACTTGACACAAAAAGACTGAGGTCCTCAAATCTTGTCTAAGATCCTAATTTAGGATATCAGTAAGATAAAAAGTTCTGGCCAACTATAACCAATTTAAAGATCTTAGGCTACCCATGGGGGTGTTACACGGAAGACATCAAAGGTCTTTTTACCTCTAAAAATGGGAATATTGTTTCTCACAAACAAAAAAGGTGTATTGACAACCAAAAGGGAAAGGGGGAGGGGGGGTGTTCAAATGATGATGTGATACTAATTATATTATAGTTTATTGTAATGCAAAAGCTACGAAATGCATGCAATTTATATAATTCTATTCCATACAGATTTTTAGCACTAAAAATAGTAAATAGGGAGGATGTTGGTTTTCTACCCTCAAGTGCTCACTACATATTACACCATTCGCTCCAGACTTGTTTGCCTATACACTATACACCATTTGTTCAAAACTTGAAGTTGACGAGCTTTCATTCATGACGGATAATCAATATCCCCTCTCCACCATAAGATCTATATCCCAATGAGATTTTTTGGAACAACAAAATTTACGGCTCTTAAAAATATACAAATGTACTAACATGAATCTCTCCTCATTTGAAGCCATGATCACAAGTACTCATCAATAAGGTCTCCCCAACGAACACCGTGCTTAGCAGCAAGATAATGAGCTCCAACTGGTCCCCTGCTACCATATGGGTAAAGCTCCGGAGCAATCTTGTTTTCTTCCAATTCCTTCAACAATGGTGTGAACAATGCCCACGCAGCATCGAGCTCATCACTTCTGATGAAGAGCCTCCGCTCTCCCTCTATTGCATCTAAGAGCAACCTCTCATATGCATCAGGGATTTCTATCGGATACCTTCAACAACATGCTACCCACTGTAAGCGGACACCACCAGCAATAATAATGAAAAGAGCTATTGGGAAAGATCCTTGGGAAAAAGAAAAAAAAACAAAACAAAACAAAACAAAACAAAATTTTAGACGGGTAAGGAATGTCATAATTTGGCCAAGGGAATATCATTTTCATCCTTTTGCCATTGTTTGTAGGGAGTTACATGTAACAAGAGAGAGACCATGTACTTGCAACCTAACTAGTTCTCACTCCCCCAAATCTAGGTAATTAAGGGCATGTGCGTTTCACCAGTAGCATACCAGTCACTACTCCGTACCTGTTATGTCTGACTCCAACAATTTACGTACTGCTCCTTGCCAGCTTATTGCTAAACCTTACTGTTCCTTACTGCTGAAATGAACATGCCTTCAAGACTCTTTATTTCACCTCAATTATTTATGTTGGGTGTTTAGTGCTCTAACATGCAGGTTGAAACATGACCTCTCATTTTAGATTAGGAAATTGCTTTGCAAACCCGTAGCTGGTTGGATACTCGGTACTCAAAACGTTGGTAGGCTGATGCAAAGTCAACCTCCCAAGACGAAGAAAGTAAAATAAATTGACTTAGGTACTACTCATCCCCTATCTGTTCACAATATCTAATAAGATGTCTGCTAGATTTCTTCATTTTGCGGAAGATATCACATGTGACTCACAGATAAAAGCAATCACCGCAAAAGAATGAAAACATGAACCTAATAGATACATGGCTATATATGAGCTAGCATAGCATTTGGTCGACAGCGATGAGAGTCTGTGTGCCATACCTGGCTTTATAGAGCAAGTTAAGGTCACTACGGTCCAATCTCATTCCAAGACCAGGAACCTTATTATTGATCTTTAGAAAAATGGCTTCATCAGGCTGCACTCGGATCACAAGCTCATTGGTAGTTCTGTCCAAATCATAACCAATATTTCCCCTAAACAAGTTTCCAGGAACATGTCTAAACTGCACTCTGATTTCAGCTCTGTGTTTCACGTGGCAATCACTTCTCAGAAGAAGATATCCAAAATTGACAAGAAAAAAGCATTTAACAAGTCAACTATAGCGTGCAAACCTCTTTGTATAAAGAGCTTTCCCAGTTTTCATTAGGAAAGGGACTCCATCCCATCGAGCATTATCAATGAACAAGGCAGCTGCTGCAAAAGTTGGAGTCAGACTATTTTTGGGCACAGTTGGATCATCCGTATAGCCTGGATACGATTTTCCCCCCTTGCTGTGACCCTTGTACTGACCCACAACTATGTCCTCAAGCTGAAAGGGCCTCACTGATCTCAGTACCTTTACCTGCATGTATTGGAGGAAAACTACATCACTATCTGCTTATCCTATATGTAGGAAAATATGATCTGAGCAAGTTAATTGGCCCAGCGCAACCCATGTCAGAGCGCTGAGAAACCAATCAGGTGTCAGAAATGTTATGACTGTTCCGCCTGAAATAAAGGTTCCAGGATTCATAGCCTTGTTGTAGTGCCAACTGCCAAGCACAACATAGGCACAGCGTCCAAGCAACATAGACATTTGCATAGAAATGGAAAGCTGTTGATACCTTTTCATTCCTAATGTCCTCAGCATCCAAGCTAACTGGCGTCTCCATGGCAAAAAGTGCTAGAATTTGAAGAAGATGGTTTTGCATTATATCTCGAATTATTCCGTAGTGATCAAAGTATCTAGGAGCAAGGTCAAGCCCAGTTAGTGATGGTATCAAATCAAGGATTGGCTAAAAATAAATGCTGCATTTTGAAACTTACCCTCCTCGTCCTTCTGTACCAATGTCTTCGGAGAATATAAACTGGACGTTTTGGATGTAGTTTCTGGACCATAGAGGTTCAAAAACGAGATTTGAGAAGCGAAGCACTGATAAGTTCTCAACAAGCTCCTTCCCCAGGTAATGGTCAATCCTGAAGAGACGTTAGAGGTTAGCATTGGACTCCTTCCTGGGTTTTTTTTTTTTTGCTTTTTTTTTGGGGGGGGGGGTGGCGACAAATGAGTTAACCTGAATATCTGGTCTTCAGCGAGGTACTGCTTCAAGGATCTTGTCAGCTCACGAGAGGATTCTGAGTCACGGCCAAATGGCTTTTCAACTATAACCCTTGTCCATCCTTTCTCTGAAGAAGCTCGACGGCTGGCACATCTCACCACATCCACAAATATATTTGGTGGTATTGAAAGGTAAAATAGCCGATTTGGCACCCTTCCACCCTGGATAAAAACAGCACAAATGCTGAAACATTTTGACAACTAGCGCTCAATCTAAAGGAAGCATTAGTGCACATAATATGCAATTATCATTGGCTGTGGGACTTTCACCACCAAAGCAAAGAGCATTAAACCTAAAAGTAAGCACTTAGTAGCTACCAATGTACTTGCTGTGAAATTAGACAAGGACGAACTCGAACCTCCCAGACTCATATTCCAATGTCTCAGGACAGTAAATTTCAGAAGCTCCGTTTGAGCTAGGAAGGAAAGGTTCTTCGTTCCTTTTTTCTTTTTCTTTAGCAGTTTAGCCAAGGTTGACCAAGCCTAGCATGAGAAATGCTACAACCTCTTAGTTATTTAACGACTTAGACATCACAAATATTGCATATTCTGCAAGGTTTTCTTCCCTTTTGCTGTTTCTTTATTGAAGGAAAGGAAATACCGGCGGCCCAGAAGCTTTTTTACTAAGGTGTCCCACTATTTGGATTATCAGGCTTCAGATAACTCCCTATTCAATTTCTCTTTTAAAAAAAAGATTATCTTGCCCATTTAATTTTATGCATGTCCATATTAAAAATTGTAAGGATTTTTCTAAATAACTATAGAACAATATCTCAACTAAAGGTCGTGCAGAACACTGTGCCAAACAAGATAAATCTGGTGAATGAAACGATATGTAATGCTATTAGCCAAAAAGCAGATGCCAGAAAGCATAATGGACATCAAAACGTTGAAGAAGCAGAAAGTCACAGCAATAATCAGATTAGCATGTTTATACTTGTTTATTGCACCCCAAAATCCTCTTATTGCAGCAGAAAACACTAGCCCAAATGAACACCCTGTGCTATAGAAGTTCAAAATCAGGCCTTAATTTGCAAAGGGCTGTAGCTCTTCATTCCTAGATATTAACACTTGTCGATGGAAACTTCCTGGACCCTTCGAGCCAGTTGGAACAATACCCTTCACAAGTCAAGCTTTTTCCTTTCATTATCTACAGGTGATTCGTCAATACATCACTTGCACGCAACTTTGTCCATTGATGTTCACAGATGATAGTTAAATAAGTCATACAATAACTACTGAAGTTGGAGCCTGGCTTTCAGATATCAACACCAAAATGATCTATTGGTTTAAATGGTCACCTTTGTCTTATTTATTATCAGATGCTTTTCACTTCATTAACAGTAAATATAGTTGTCATCGAATCCCACCCAAATGACAGACAAATATTCTCCCTTTCGGGTCATTGCTAAAAGATGCTGTGGACTGAAAATTTATCTCACACAGAAATGTCATACCTCTTTTTCTCTAAGTTTAAGGTCCAATTCTGCAAAGTCATTCTCAGAGTTGTATTGGCCAGAATGGTAAAAGCATCTTTGCAAAAACTCTTTCATTTTGTCATCACAATTTTCCCTGCAAGAGCTTCCAGTGTGTCAATGATTGCAAAGACGTTTTAGATAGCAAAAGCAAAGCAATAAATAAGTTGATACCTCTTGTCTATCCTGCATGTTAAGGTTTGGCTTATCATGTTTTGCAGCTCCTCATCATTCATTTTTGTTCGTGCATAACCAAAAACTGTGAAGTTCTGCACATATTTGGCCAGAAGGAATAAGAAGGATTATAATACAGTTCCTTTATGTCAGCTCTAACCATCAGTGTAATCAGGAGGCAATCAAAAGGATGCTAACATTCTAGTTAGTAGTAAAATTTTGAAGAGTTAACACCTCAGGAAGATAGCCTTCATAGAAAAGTGCAAACAGAGCAGGAAAAATCTTCTTCCTGGCAAGGTCTCCTGAGGCCCCAACTACAGTTATACTCAAAGTAGTTTCTTCTTCGGTGGGCTCTGAGAAGTAGAAAAACTGATGGCCCACTTCAGGCTCAGCATCCTTTGTGACAACCGGACCTTCAGGCACATCTACATCAAAGCCATCTTTGGCCATTATAGCATAAGTTACTCAAACAGGTTCAGTAGTTAGTGAAGCATAGTGATTTCATAGAGAAGAGGAGGAAGATTGAGACTTCATGCCACACAGATCATCCCTGAGTTGGATGAAAAGAAAGAAAATTTTACAGCCAATCAATAATGCTAGGACTTATGTTGATTACTTGATTCTGCACACGTGAATGAAACCCAGGGGGAATCGCATCTTAATAGTTCCCATATCTAGTTAAGTGATGTTCATGAATTCTGAAATATTCCATGTTGAATGAGCATGTTGTGTGATCTTCCTTCATTCTCTAAGCAGACCATCTTCGTTTTGGTTTTTCACAACCACAACTCCCAGTGTGGGCCCTGCTTTTGCAGGTGATGCCCCCATGCTGTTTTGGTTTTTTTCGTTTGTCTAAACCACCAAAAACAAGCCCTCTTGGACTGGGTGGGGCTGACTACATGGATTCTTTGCAGTCCCATGTTTACAATCCATCCTGTGTTTACAGTCCATTTAAAACAGCTCCAATATTAGGATTCCTCTACCAACTAATACACCTCAAATGTTTCCTTTCCTAGATAGATTGGAAGTAGTTTGTAAAACATCTTGACCATAAAAATATTAGCATCTCACACTATGTATGCATATATCGAGGGGATCAAGGAGAGTGGCAATGGAAGCACAAAATCGAGGAAACTGTCATACTACATCAAGGTCAAAAAAGTACAGTGAAACAAACAGAGATCAAACGCAAGTATCAATTACCAATCCATTATTCCCTCGCCTAGCATGTAGTACATAAGTGTAGGCCTTAGCTGGCAAATTCTTGTGGGTGTAGTACCTGAAACTTGTGTAGTCCTGACTACACTAGCATTTTGGCCCCTTCCAAACCAAAAAGTTCTTTTCATAAATGAATGACATTTATTGCCTGTATGCATCGTCTTAAGCATTCCGATTCCTGGATGATAAATAAACCTCCCTCCTCCTTCAGCTTCTGACTGATCCTGCTTACTAAAGTGCAAAAGTATAGAGCATTAACAATTGAGCATCCACTTATTCCTTAACCTTGTCGATAACTAGGTTTTACTTGCACAGCATTAGAGAAGGCTACAACACCACCACTCCTGAATACTGATCTTGCACGAGAAGGTCCAGGGAGATCAAGATGTCGATGACCTTACCTATGAAAGCCAAAAGGCCCAGTGAAAATTTTCTGAGAAGAAACTTCTTCTTTTTCAGGAAAATCATCTATAACCCAAAAACTAAAAAGGGAGGGGATAATGACTACCATAATCATATGTCTTTGTGCCATAGGGGAACCTGCCCTCATAAATAAATCATCTTCAAAACAAATTGATATCTCCCCCAACATGGCTAGACAATATGTAGACATTTCAAGCAAATAAAATACATCCAAACACAAATGTTAGTGCAGGATACTAGTAACTGGATATCTGTCTATCAGCTTAAACTAGTGGGGAATATTCACACTACTTTCGAAGACGTGTAACTCTTAACATGTCCTCACATATTTTTTTTCGATTTCATTTCATTGCTTCAACACATTCATTTTGCATGGTCAAGATAAACATCAGGAAAATCTATCAGCTAACCGAACAACTGTCCTGACCATTAAGATGATATTTACTATCCCTTGAACATTGAATTTGTGCTTTATCTACCCTTTAAATAAGCTAATTAATATATTGTATAAAAAAAGATCTCTATTTATGGTTACAATCCACTAATGTGCCACTCTTAAGCGAATGATCATTAGGCATGAAGCACAACCCCTCTCATACAAATATGAAATCGTGCCCTGCTGCTGCCTTCCGCTTGGGTTTTGTTTCATCCATTCACTCGCCTCAGCAGGATCAAAAGTTGCATAATCCTCTTCCTATGTTGATGACTATTCCCCATCTATCAAATTTACATTTGTAAAGACAATGCTGAGAACTAAAAGGCACGTCCTACCTGTTCAAAGATGAATTATCTCTTGGGAGCTATTTCTGCTGAACAATGAAAAGGGAATCAATCTGAAGCAGAGTTACAGAAATAATTTCCAGAACTGTAGCATCAACAGGTCAACCATGAATTCAGAAGGAATGCATGAATTACACACGAAGCAAAAAGGATGACTCAAGAAACTGCAGAATAAATTTACCATCTCGAAGACAAACTGTAGTTAACGGATGCCCATTTGAACATTTTAACTGGAAATTCGATGTCACGTAAAATCTCGACAGAATCTGGGAAACCCATTTGGAGCAATGAATCCTTGAAGAAAGAACGGCAGATTTTGGTAAGAAAGAAGCCCCATTCTTGAGGGTTGGAGGAGGGAGAGATACCACAGTTTCGGATGCACAGGGGTTCAAATGCCTAGCCATGCAATTGGGCTTTCGAAGGAAAAATTAGCAGAAGCTAAATCGCCATGTTTTCAAAATTTTTTGATAATCTGAATGGTCACGTTGATGAGGTATGAGATACAGATATTTCTAATGCATTGGCTGGTAGTCAATTCCAGTGCGCATTGGTGACAAGTTAGCTCAAGAATGCTTTCCAAAAAGGTTGCCAAACATTATCCTCAATGTGAGGCCATCGATTTTCATGTCCTTTGCCAATATTTTTATTTCAATTTTAATTTGCATAATCTTCTGTACTAGCCGGGGACGCATTTTAATTGTTCTCTTTTTTCTGTTTGGGGGTATGCATTTTAGGCCCTGTTATAGTGGGAAATAATAAGTATGGGATAAGTGAGTATGAAAAAGAAAGAGAAGGAGTGAATAAGTGTGGTATGTTTTTAAAGTATGGGAAGGAGTGGGTGAGTATGGGTGAAAGTTAAATGTAGTTGAATGAAGTTGAAGTATTGACTAGTAATATTTTTTTTTGTTTTATAATGTAATAATTTTATTGTGATAGTAATTAATGATGATGAAATTTTTTTATTTCTGTTTATTCTTTTTGTTCTTTTTTATTTTGTTTATTTTTTTATTTTTTATTTTTGTATTTTTGTATTTTTGTATTTTTTATTTTTTATTGTTTATTTTTTATTTTTCTTAAATTTTTTAATTTTTTTATTTTTTACTTTTTATTTTTATTTTTATTTTTTCTTAAATTTTTTAAATTTTTTTAGTTTTACCTTTTTTTTGTATTTATCTCTTATTTTCTTATTTTTTATTTTTTTGTATTTATTTTTTATTTTTTATTTTTTTAGAATTTTTTCTAGGTTGTTTTCTGGAATAAAAAATAAAAAATAAAAAAATAAATACAACAAAATAAAAAATAAAATATAATAAATGCAAAAAAATTCAAAAATTAAAAATTAAAAATTAAAAATTAAAAAAATAAAAAATAAAAATCAATACAAAAAATTAAAAAACTAAAAAATTAAAAATTTAAAATTAAAAATTAAAAATAGAAATTAAAAATTAAAAATTAAAAATTAAAAATTGAAAATTGAAAAATTAAAAAAATGAAAATAAAAAATAAAACATACAAAAATACAAAAATAAAAAATACAAAAATACAAAAATAAAAACAAAAAATACAAAAATAAAAAATAAAAAATAAACAAAATAAAAAAATAAAAAAGAACAAAATAAAAAATTAAAAAAATTCAAGTAACATAAAATTTCTAAAAATAATGTCAACTATAATACATCTGCACTTTCTGTTACGAATTACGAACAATGTCAAAAAATTATACGTAGGAAAAAAAATCTGCAACTTCCGTCATAAATTACGATGTACAGAAAACTATTATGTCACATATACAGCAACAACCATATACGCTTTTTAACCTACAACAAATATCTCGTAACCAACGATAACAAAAAAAGTAAAACTGTTCTATAACATCCGAAAAATTAAAACTGCTTATAATTACTATCAAATTATTCGTACACACAATTACATAAATTATAAAAATTTTCAGAATATGAGAAATGGTTGTTTTATTTAGGTGTTGGAGGGAGTGGGTGAGTGTAGAAAAGAGTGGTATTTTTTTTAAGTGTGGAAAGGAGTGGGAAGAGGGGGAAAGGAGTGGGTGAGTATTGGTTTGGTTGATTAAACTATGAAAAGAATAGGGCCTTAGTTATTCCCGGTTTTTTTCAAAGATATATTGCAGGTGTGGAATCAGTAGAAGTGGGAAGAAGTGGAAAACAATATATTGAAGTAAGGAGTTAGAAAAAATAAGTAACAGTGGATAGGATTGTTTTGTTAGATGTGGGAGTGGGAAAGAGTAGGAAGAAGTGAGAATATTGATATTAGAAATGTTAATGACTTATGTAACATAATTATTAATAATAATAACAATAATAAGAATAATAATTAATGTAAATATTGATATTAATAAAAACAATTACTACTAATATTAACAATAATTAATTATAATAAAATTAATAATTAATAACATTAAGAACATTAATTACTATTATTGCTATTGTTAATAACAAAAATTATTAATAATTATTAATTAATAATTACTTAATTAAATAATTATATAATAAAAAATATTTTTGTTACAAAAATACTCACTATTATTCCTTTTAACAATAAGTCTATGCTATTATAATAGCAATCTTTGCAAAACCCTAGAATGGTGTAACGAGAGTGATTTGCGGAGATCAGCATGATCCATGCCGTTAAATTAATTTACCTGTTTAATTCAAACCGTTGAAATAATTATTTTGTTCAATTAAAATAATAACCAAACCTGAGCAAAAAATTACTTGCACTAAAAGGTCTCTTTAATGCATCCAAATTCCTACCTTATCACATCAATAAGATCCCCACCCCAAGAGGACTTCTCCACCCGACCTCCTATATTTTGACTTTGGAAAAAAAAGAAAAGGTGATTCTTCTATAATTGGAAAAAAAAAATTCAACTATGGTAGTTAAAATCATTCTCATCCATTGATTTTTAAAATCATTCTCATCCCTTGATTGTCTTTCTTAAATTATCTAAACCGTTAATTTTTATAATTGATCTTACCTGATATAACCGATTTAAAATTACATGCAGTTTTTCCCACAACATCTCCTCTCTCCATCTCCCCAATCCCCGATATCCAACCCCCGATTGGATCCTCTGCTTCGTTAATTTCTTTTCTCTTTCCTCTGTTTAGTAATAAGTACATTTTTTTCTCCTCAATAGTAGATGAAATATGGTCTATATTAATTAGGGGTGATCAAAACCGGTTGTTGAATGTGAAATTTTAATAATTGAAATCAAGCAAGATAATATTCCTTAAATTTGAAATAGACCCTTAAAAAAGGGGGGGGTTTAAGCAGATCTTGGTTTAATGATTGCCCCAAAAAAACAAAAAAAAAACGCTTGGCTAGTTGCTTTACATTATAACTGCTTTCTACTTGCTTATAAAAGCTAACAAAGATACCAAATAAAAAAAGGGGAGGAAAGAGGAAAGTGAAAGCAAAAGGCCACGAGGAGAGAGACAATACAAGGCTCTGTATCATCAAAAAAGAAACAGAGCAAGAGTTGGGAGAGGAAAGTTAAAGCAGAGACCCAAAAAAAAAAAACACAGAGCAACACAACGAAGAAGAAAAGGCGAGAAGTATAAGCGATCAAAGCAGGAATCAAGTCTAATCTTCTCCACAAGTTGAAGCCAGCTAAAATTGAAGGTAATACATCAATGAAGTATAAATGGTTGTTGCCTTTACAAAATCACCATTTTCAGTCTCATGGTTGCCATGGTTATTCATGAATAAGCATCTTCACGAGCCTCCAAAGTCCCAGCAACAAAAAAAAGTAGAAACAACCAATAATACCCAAGTTTCAAGCCTGGTCAACATGATAACCAACGAGGCGGGAAGTACCCTCCCGGAATCCTCGGTTCCTGCCGGAACCATGAAGATTACGGATCCTGCCGGATCTCAGTTCCTGCCGGAACCAACTATAAAACCCATCGATCCTGCCAGATCATCGGTTTTGTCGGACCCGTAAGTAAAACAGCCTTAACAAGACTGTTGAACTGGAAGAAATTCAAGCACTTGGGGAAAGAAAAGATTAGCAATGATGTAAACAGCCATAGATGATACTATTGCGCTTCTCAAGCCAGTTTTTACCATGAACACCTAAAAAAAAAATAAAAAAAAAAAGACCAAAGTGATGATCGGTGCCTTTCCCTGTTTCGTGGATAACTGGTGAAGACAATGGCAAGTTATAGATTCTACCCAACAATGAATATTAAGAGGGAGAAAGAAAGAAGGAAACTGCACTCCTGGGCAAAATCTATCCATATTAAAATGAATGATGGGTATAAGTGGCCATGTCGTCCTCTGAAGCAACTGCTTTGCTCATGGAATCATGGCGACAGGCTTATTTCCAAAGTACAAATAAAATAAATGTCATCAAATTTGACGACTGTAAATTGGAGTCGTTTAAGGGATTTTATCAATGAATTTGATCAAAAGTGGGGCATTAAATGTGCGAAAGACAAAAAGCAATTTGAACGATAAAAATTGTTCTTGTGTATCGTTTATACCTGTAGGATCTCACAAGGACAGGGGTAGGAGCTTATTAGAACAAACAAAAATGGAGGTCAGATGACAAACAAGAGGCAAAAGAGCAGAATTTATAGATGGTGATAATATTGACTCCTAATGAGAAAAGGTTGATGACTGACATTAGGACTCCATCATGAAGTTATTGTAATCTTATGAAGGATATCATTTATCTATTAAATTCAAAATTTTGGGAGGTGCTAATATGCAAATACTCTTTTGATATAATTCCCTCTTTCAGAAAGATCTTCCTCTGTTATGTGAAAAGGTTGTGACTGCAAGCCTTATCTGACCCCCCCAACAAAAAGAAAAATTATTAAGAAGGCTTTGTTTTCATTTGGGTGTCCTACGGTTGAAAGCAAAAAGAATGGGAGTTGGCATGATCTCAAAATCCATGATCATCATCATAAAGGATGGTTGATGGTGTTAAAGCGATGAATTCCATTAAATCAATTTTATTTGAAAGCTCATCTAAAAAGGTGAGGGTTAAGGGATCGTTCAAACAAAGGGCAAAGTACATATAAACAAAATAGTTGGCAGTAAGATTATAAAGTAAATGGGTTGAAGCTGTTCGTTATCAATCGAATCCAATAGGCTTATGCCCATTAATTACTTGGGGACATAAGTGTCCACTTCAACAAACTCTCCAAAAGAAAAAAAAATAATAATAATAATAATAATAAATTTATGCCTAAGCATATATTAGAACTATGGTGACTTGATTCCACTAAGGATACGTAGGAAGATCGATATAAAATTTTTCGAGTTCAATTTAAACCGAAATCTTCAAATGGGCTCAACCCGATACTCCCTTCTTTCACAAATGACCAAAATTACAATCCTGTAACTTTTTGTTACACGTTACGTAAGCAAAGCAAATAAAAATCAAGTTTCGGAAAACATCGAATCTTTTTCAAGTAATAGGTTTGGCAGAATGGACCAAAGTCAAGCCAAATATACAACCAAGCCTACTAAATTCTTCCATTTCCAAGACATAAGCCTAAATAAAATTCGGAATAAGAACTACGTCGATTTGATCCCACCAAGGGTACGTAGGAAACCCGTAAATAAATTTCAGGTGCAATCGTAAGTTAAACAAAATTAATGGACCGACCCTATTAAAGGTTAAGTCGGAAAATAAAAGAAATCATGAAGTGGCTAAAAATATAACTTAGCTTTTTTTATTTTTAAAAAAAATCTAAAGACCAAAATTAAATTAAAAATTATCCTAACATAAATAACTTAACTAAAATAAAAAGATAAATTAATTCAAATAAAATTAAAGAACTACGGGCCGGTTTAATCCTCTATAAAAGAGGTACGTAGGCAACTCACGATAAATAAGTGAGTGCAACCAAAATTCCAAATCAAATAAAATTGTCCATGCCATAACCTGCATATGAAGAATTTGTACGTGTAGTACCCTTCCTAGAAGGTGCCTATACGGCCACTATCTGATGCAATTAAGTTTTGGATAATGGGTGACTCAGCATACAATATACATGTCGATCCAAATTGTATAAAGTCTTATTAATACAAAATAAAACGAACAAAGAAAGAAAATAATAAAATAGAACGAATCGAAATCAAAAGGTGGTCTCCCAGACAGCAGACGTAATTAAGGAGGTTTATCCTCTTGAATAGGGTCGTACTCAAAATAAACCGATGTATATTTTTCATTTATATATACGTCGGAAAGTTGTGTTGTGCATAAAATTTATTTTTATTAAATTTTTGCCCAACACCGGTTAATCGGGAATTCGGTTAACCAAAACCCGGTTAACCGGAAAGTCGGTTCGCAAACATTGTGAATCGAAAACCGAACTGAAACTTTCGATTAACCGAAAATCGGTTAACTGAATTTTTCAATTCGACAAAAATGTGAACCGTAACCTAATCGAAAAATTTGGTTAACCGAATTTTCGGTTCAGTTAACCGAATTTTCGGTTCGCTTACCAGTTAACTGTTAATTTAAATTGTTAATTTTCAATTTTCACTCCTTTTTTAATTAATTTAACTATTTAAGATATCAAAAATTAATTTACACATTATTGTATGTTTAGTCTTATCTTCAATCATTACAAAATCTACACTTGGCCAATATAAAATTTATATTTTTTAATAAAAGTGTAACTTTTGGTTTCAGTTAACCGAATCTCAAATGGGTGAACCGAAATCGAAACCGAAACCGAAACCGAAACCGCAAAATTTTTTCGATTCGGTTAATCAAACTGATTTTTTTTAAAAAATCAAACCAGTTAACCGATTTTTTAATTCGGTTTTTCGATTTTTCGGTTTCAGTTTTTTGCTCACCCCTGATATTAATCTACTTACAACATGTTCCTCCTTTTTTATTCCATTTTCATGAACTTAATCTAATGCTCGAAGTTGGATGGGGTTTCCAGATTAGCACCCCCCCAAAAAAAAATGCTCAACTTCTATAATGGCTTTTACTACACAACCCTTATCTACTCAAAAATCAACATTTAAAAAAATTGAGCAAATTTGAGCTTGACTACTATTTTAGATGATTTAATTTGCAAATTGAGATTATGGTTGTCGGGCATTGAAGAGTAGTATATTGTACCAATCGGTCGTCATTGTTAATGGTCTAAAATTATATCATTCTGCAACTACTACTTGGAACAACAGTCAAGGACATTAATTTTTGCTGGCTGAGCTATCATCACAGACAACTAGGCTATGTAATTGAAAAAAGCAAGCAAAATTAATTAATTGCTCATTAGTTGAAAGTAGAAAACTGAAATCTCAAGTAACAAAACTTAATGCTTAATGTCAACTTCGCTGCCATGGGGTGAATGGAAGGCACAACCATATCATAGTGTGAAGAGTTCGAATTAATCGAGAACTCTCGTATCAACATAACTTTAAGTTGACCAATCCTGACATACCTGCATCTCTCCCTATGATTGAGTGCACTTTCACTCCCAAAAAAATCATCAAGGTGACTTTCACTATTGAGAGAGTGGATTAGAGATGAAGAGCACTGCAGTAAGCCATTAAAAACGGAAACTCTAATGGAGAGAGAATAATATCTTTAACTCATTGTCAGCCTCCCCTAACTTAGTAGTAAATGTCCAAATATTTGGTTGGCATGGTAGGAAAACACATGTTATCGTATCGATAGATAAACAAAATAAGTGTGGATGGAAGAACACAATTCACAATTGTTGTAGGAAAAAGAAATTAATTCGGATCGGATTAAATCCGAATCCGATCCGATCCGACTTGGATCAGATCAGATTCGGCAGTTCCCTTCGATCCGCTGGACTCAGATCGAATTTTTAGATCCGAAACCTGATTGGATTCGGATGTTTCAACATCCGATCCGAATCTGGTCCGTTGGCATCCATATTCCTCAGTTTTTGACTCTTTGCAAAACTAAAAAAATTTTCTCTAATGTGGATGCATGTTATCAACTCTTCAACAAGAAGGGGAAAGCAAATCATCTCATTAGAAGAAACTGGTGGGTTATGTAGTATAGTAGAGTGTAGATCGAACCTTATATAGGAATTTATGTATAATTTTTTATATTTATAACTAGGTAAGGGTCTGTAACATGTGTTTTATTTTTGTAATTTTTTTATGCGTTATCATAGGGAGAAGCAGATGTTAGATACATTATGGTGTAAAATTTTTAATCCATAAAAGTTGATGTATAATGCATAAACGTGGTAATTCAAATGAGGAAATTACTTTATTTTAAAAAATATTTGGATGTTTTTAGTTATTCTTGAAGATGTTTTTGTCTAATTTGAAGAAATGAGTATCTTTCGCTTATAACTTAGTGAATCTATTTCATACGTGATTGATACATGATCCCAACTGTCTCACTCTATGCAATGATTATTTCATGAATCAAAACCTACTTTTAATAGGTTAGTTTTTCCTTTCTTATATATAATCTGCTTATAACCGAACTTAGCACAATTTGAGACTACAAAAACTCTAAAGGGAGGGAAGAAGGATTTGATTCCCCAATTAAAGTTTCCAGTGATTGAAAAAGCTAATTTGCTAATTATATGATCAAGTAAATCAGATAATATTTTATCTGAATGTTTGAAAAATATTTATGCGACAAATGATCTTATAAAATGAAAACTCTACAATTTTTAAATTAAAAATTCATTTGAAAGATATTCCGTGCATTGCACAGGTATACTAGTAATAATTAATAATAATCATATTAATACAATAATAATTAACAATAGTAATTATAATAATACTTGTTATTGATGTTAATAATAATCATAATAATTATTAATATTATTAATAATAATTATTAATAATATTAATAGTAATAGCAATAGTAATAATTTTTATTAATTATTAATATTAACAAAAACTGTTATAACTATACTTATAGCAATTATTCTTATTATTATTAATGAATATTAGTAATAAGTACAATAATAAATATAACTATTATTAATTATTATCATTACTTTTAATAACAACAATAATAATTAATATTAATATTAATAATAGCCAAAAACCAATTGCTAATATTAATAATAATTATTAATAGTAAAATAATAATTAATATTAATATTAATAAGAATAATAAAACTCTTGTCAACATTACTGATGATAATAATTAACATTAATAATCATTAATCTTAATAATTATTATTTTAAAAATAATTAATTATCATTAATAATTAATAATTATTATTATTACTGTGAATAATAAAAATAATTACTATTAATCTTATTATTAGTTAGTAATAATTATTATAACACTACCATTAATTATTAATTACAATAATAACTACAATTAATAATAATAGTCATAAAAATTATTAATATTAATAGTAACAATCATTTGTATTAAAATTAATATTAATAGTAGTAACAATTATTATTATAATTATAACTATTCTAATAATCATTATTATTAATGAATATTTGTAATAGTCATAATTATAATTAATAACATTATTAATAATAATCATAATAATTTCTATTAATATGAATAATAATTATTAACATTAATATTAATAACTATTATTAATTAATTATATTAATGAATAATAAAAATGGTGAAGCTTTATAATTGCCAATATTAAAAATAATTAGTAATAAAAAAATAATGATTAACAATAATAAGAAGAATAATAAAAATATTGATTAATATTATTCATAATAATAATTAATATTAATAATTATTAATGTTAGTTATTATTTTAAAATTAATTAAATAATAATTAATTATTATTTTTTAATATTACAAATAATTAGTATTAAAGCTATTAATTGATAATAATTGTTAATAAAAAATAATAATTAACAATAATTGTTATAACAATAATTATTAATTAGTAATAAATTTAACAATTAATCATTAATAATAATAATTAGCAACAATAACTCTAATAATAATTCCAATCAATGTTAAAAATAATAATAATAATCATGATAACTTTTTAATATTAAATTAAATGTAATAATAACAATAAGAATAATAACTCTTGTCAATATTAATAATCATAATTATTGTTATAATTATAATTTCTATAATAATAATAATTATTATTAAAGAACATTAGTAATAATTACAATAATAATTAATATTAATATCAATAATGCTTATTTTATTGTTGTTAATAATAACAATGATTACTAATGTTAACATTAGTAATAATAATTATTAGTATTACTGTTTATATTAATAATGATAATTATTACTACTGAAAATATTAATAATAGCAAAAATGATAATTAATAATAAATAAATATTAATAAAAATTATAATTAATAATTTTGACAATTATAATAATTGTTAATAGTATTAGAAATAATAATTAATAAAAATAATCATTAATATTAATAAATACTAATCAATAACTATATAATAATAAAAATAATTAATCATAATAATTAATTAATAATAATGATTAATTAATAATATAGATAATAATTAATCATAATAATAATTAATGTTAATAATAATAATTAACAATAATAATTCCAATTGCAATAGTTATTGACATTAATAGTAAAAATCATGATAACAATAGCAGAAGTCGGTGGAAATGTGAAAGAGTGGTATTTATTTTAAGGAGTTGGAAGAAGAGGATAGGAGTGGGAAGAAGTGGAAATGAGTGAAAAGGAGTGGGAAGGAGTAGAAAGAGGTAGGAAGGAATGGGATGAGTTGATTTACCCACGAAAAGAACAGGGCGTTAGCTTGCGTAGCCTTCCTAAAATTTTTAACATAAGATTGGATGTCGTGTATGCACTTTTATGCATCAGAGGTTCAGGTGATGTGCCCTCTGACATATCTGAGATACGTTGATGAGTACCTAGCATTATACAACTTCGCCTCTTACATATTACATTTATTATATAATCTAGATATTACATCTATTATATAATCATATAGTTATTTAATGTTAAAAGTCTTGTAGAAGTAATATATAAGTGATACATAAATTGTCATGTAAGATAGATATAGCATCTTGCCAAAAATGATAGAGATGTAATATAATATTAGTCAAATCTAATTAAAGGGAGTCATGACTACACAACAATTACATAGCATAAAGTGTACATTTAAAGGCTTTATAGAATAACTAGTAGAAAAATCATAGGGAAAATTATAGAAATTTAACTAATAAATAAGTTTAGTATGGATGGTAATTGGCAAGAAGGATTCGACCCATCATCAAGGCACATGAAAATGGAAAGGGATGTTTTCATTTTCTATTTCGTTGTTAGAAGAGGAACCTTGGAACTTTAGGAAATTATAAAAAAGAAAAAAGTATTTCCTTCGAGGGTGCTTTAAAGCGGCTCATATTAAACCACTCGGGGCATACTTGTTAGGACACTACACTCGTCCTTCATTGACCAGCACTCAGTCAACGCTCATCAAGTTTAGCAATCGGTAACCGCATAGGCATTAAGCCTCAACTGCTGCTCGTCGCTCATGCCTTTCTACTTGGAGTATGGGCATTATTCTCTTCAAAATCATGTTTAGCATATGCATTATGTAATATGATTAGAATATTCATTTGTTTTGTGAGCTATAGAAGCCAAATTGCCACCCTGGTTTGCGTGGTTTACTAATTGCTAGTCCTTTGAGCCTTGAACACCTTCATTTGATATGAATCCCTTTATTTTAGCTTTTGGCTAAAACATATATCTATTATCTAAGTCGAGTCTAATCGAGTAATACTTTAATATTTGATATGTAACTTTTTGGTGAAGATTTACTTGGTGGTTAATGTTGGATCTTTTGGCGTGGTGGGGGGTGCATTGTTGTGATCATTTGAAAATTGAGTTGTAGTATTTTCTTATATGTCATTCATTCATTGTTCTTTTGATGGAAAAAAAAGGCCAAAAAAAAAAAACTACTAAAAAAATATGGAAAAAGTTCCAAATGAAAAAAATTAAAAAAAGTTGAAAAATCTCAAAAGAAAAAAAAGAGAAAAGAAAGTTTTTTGAATACAAGTGTTTAGCATGGTTGTATGTACTTAGTTTTAATTATTTTAACCCATTTCTAGTGATTCTTCCCACAAGTTGTCCTTTATTTTTCATAAGAAGTTGGAAGAGCGCATATGGTATGGTGTTGGTGTACGTGTTGGTTGCTCATTTGTCATTTAGCTTTTAGCTCCTCATTTCCTAAATTAGTTTTCCCTCTCCTAACCCTTTTAACCTTTAGCCCCATTATAACCCTTTTTAAGTCCTCTTGATTATTGTTAGCATTTTGCATTTGAGTGATAGAGAATTGAGAATCCTAGCAAGCTAATAGTAGTTTGTATGATTGAAAGATGGATTAAGTGAACCTTGTCATATCTTAGACATAAAAGCAAGAGTATTGCACATGATCCCTCAAGTAAGATTCCACCAGTCGGGCTTGTACATATTTCTTATGCAAGGCGAAAGATTGTGCATAGATGTCATTGGTGGGGAGTAAGAATTTCTTAATGTGTACGTTATGTTTATATGTGACCTAATACTTACGTTACTTGAGTAAGGTGGTTGATTGGAATATATACATTTTTTTTTCCCTGGGCTGTATATATGAGTTCTTTGAAAAATCCAAAGATTTTTTGTTTTCTATTTTCTTTTCATAACTTAGATTTTATGGGTATATCTTCTACAACCTCTCTCAAGACATTGCTCGTCTACCAAGCATAACACAGGGGTTTAAAGGGCTTGTTGCACATGCTGAGTTAAGATGTGATTCCTACAAAAGTGTGTTAGTATTTTTTTTTTTTCTTTTTTAAGGATTTTTAGTTTTATTTTATTAAAAGGACATGCAAAATTTAAGTGTGATGATATTTGTTCAAGCAAAAGTGACACATTTTATACCCTTTTATTGTGTACTATTTGCTCAAAATAAATAATTAAATTAGAATTTTAATTTGTTCTTTACTTTGTAGGAATTTATGAAATTTGAGAGGATGAATCATTTTTTTAGAATAAAAATGAACCAAAAAGGTGTTGGATCAAGGAGAAGCGAACAGGGGGGAAAAAAACAAAAGAGTCCAAGCCACCCACACACCCACAACCCAAGCCAATATGTTCTTCCTACCCTCGACATGTGATGCACGTGACCAATGTCTTTCCCCCTCCTAGTGGAACATGGGCCTATTTCTTTATTTCTTTCCTGCAATCTAATCGCTTCTAGACCCAATGCCTTGCCCAGCTTTCCCTCCCTTAACCTAGTGTTCCCCCTCATGCGTACGGGTCACGTGATGAGTAATCCTCCTCTCTCTCTTCTTGCCTTCACTGCTAATCCATGATACCCCTGGCCCTTTCATCTTCTCCCTTCTTCCAAATAAAAGCATGACCCCTTTCCCCTCTTTATCTACTTCCTTCCTTTTTCTTCACCATAATTACTTTGATTAATCAACTATGGTTCCCTTCATCTCTATCATCATCATCTCTCTCTAACCAATTGGGTGTTTCATTTCTTGGCTATTTCCAGGCTTCATTTCGAGAATTAATTGAAGCAATGAAGAGTTTAGATTTGGCTATAATTAGGAACTTCAACATCAATTGGATGGTAGCAAGTAAGGAGTAGTTATTTAGTTTTACTTCTTTTCCTTCATTTTCATTTTTTTTCTACCTTCAAATTTAGTAATTTAGATCCTCAAAATCATGTAACTAGTTTGGTTGTTTTGAACTTGAGTGGGTCTTATTTTAATTATATTAGATTTTCCAAGTGTTTTGGTTCAAATTTACCTTGCACTATGCTTTGTTCAGTTGTTCTGGTCTCCTTCCCTATTCTGCTTTTGCCTTGCTTGCGTTGGCTCAACTCCAGATTTAGATTTTGAGTATTATAGCTGTTTAATATTTCACCATTATGAAGTCTAGCAGTGATTTTGACTCAGCTACGTTTGTTTTGTTGTCTTGGGCTGTCTTCATTCATCTATTCAGGCTGTGACGGGGTAAGAATGGGTTTTAGCATTTTTCATTTAATTTACAGGACATTGTCATCTTTCTAACTAGTTTATTCCTTAGCAGGGTCATTGTTATAAAATTCTAGTTAACTTGTATCCGCTACTAAATTTTATATTAGTGGATCAATGGGTAGTGCTCTAAACTATAGTCATGTTTATGTTCATTTATTATGGTCATTTGCTTATTAGTTGTAGTTAACTAGATACAAGTACATTTTTGTTATGTGGTGAATTTTTTTTTTCCCCCTTCTTTTTGCTTAACCCATGTTTGCTTACTACTTAGCCAGTTGCCTCATTTCAATCTCATCCCCATGGGCGGACCCTTCAGTGCTACGATAACAGCCATACGCTTGAAGATATCTAGAAATCAACCCACTATGTAAAATATAGCATAACTACAACCATCTAGTTATGCACCAAAAGTAATACAAATCAAAGGGAGACCCCTTAAGCGGAATCCAAGTTAGGGTAGGAAGTTCAATTAGTGCTGCTCTCGCTCCCTTCATTATTTGAGCTTAGCACAATGATCTTATGAGTGTTTGAAACGACCTCTGCGCTATGAACATTATCGTCTGGGAGAGGTAGAGTAGGAAGTGCTAGGGGTAGAGATGGTGGATAAGCTAGTAGAGAAGGTGGCCTCATCATTGGGTAGTAGCAAAGGAGTTACAAAGGTGTAAAGCCCCAACTACTTTATGAATAGTAAGCCAACGGACGAAGCAATGCCATGGTCTTTCAAAGAGTGCAAAGTAAGGGTCATGCTTCATACACAAACCCATCTAAATGTAGCTACAATAGTGTTCCTTGAACTTACTCGAATGTGTAAGCATCAGGAAAGCTCACCAAGAGACAATAATCCCGAGTATCATCATCATCATAGAATAGAAAAATAGGTGGGTGCTAACTGAAGTAGTAAAAGCTAGCAAGTAATGCCTCCTTGTGATCAAGCACATTACCTTTCTCTAGTATATGGATCTGGTAAGAGCATTTGGGTCATTCCCAGGCATCTAGAGTGGCCATAACAATAACATGTTTTTATGTTAAATGCTATTCACACTATGTATGCATATACTTCAAAGTCACACATTCAAGTGCTACTTTTGGCGGATTATTGTTGTTGCTCATTCATTTTGAATTTTCATCAAGATCTTGTACCTTTATTTAGCTAAGGTATTCTGTCATAGATCATTTGGTATCATATCAAGTCATTTCGCTTCATTTGGTATCATAGCAAATCATTTCGCTTCAGCATAGCTTAGCATATCATGCCACAATCTAGAAATCAAGCTACTATGTAAAACATGGCACAACTGTAACCATCCGGTTGTGCACCAAAGTATGCAAATCGAAGGGATATGACTTTAATCCCCTTGAGTGGGATCAAAGTCAGGGTAGGAAGTTCAGTCAGTCTCACTGACGCTCTTTTCTTATTTGACCTTAGCATAATGATCTTATGAGTGTCTAAAACAACCTTCGCACTATGAACATTATAACCTAGGAGAGGTAAAGTAACAGGTGCTAGGGGTGGAGATGGTGGATAAGCTAGTAAAAAAGACGGTCTCATCATTGGGTGGTAGCAAGGGAGGTGTAAAGTTGTCAAGCTTCTAACTTCTTTATAGGCAGTAAGCCTATGGACCAAGCAATGCCATGGTCTATTAGAGAGTGCAAAGTAAGGATTATGCTCTATAGCCACACCCATCTCAATATAGCTATAATAGTATTCATTAAACTTAGTGCAAGGTGCGACATCAGGCAAGGTCACCAAGAGGCGATAACCCTGAGTATCATCATCATCATCATAAAATGGAAAAACATGGTGCTGAGTTCCTTAGTAAAAGCTAACATGTAATACATAAAGCACATTACCTCCCTTTAGCATATCGATGTGCTAAGAACATTTGGGCTCATTCCTAGCCATTTGGAATGGCTAGAACAATAACATGATTTTATGTTAAACTCTATTCACACTACACATGCTTATACTTCAAATTCACATATCTATGTTTAACACATTGGCATATAACTTCCATATAGCACCACATCATAATAAACATCATACTTTCATGTTTTTATGCATAATTTGGACACATTTATCCTATGACTCTTGTATAGGACCAAACCTTTACTCTAATACCACTTTTGTAATGTCCCAACTTGTTAAATCCTTGATTAATTATTTCTTTAAAATAAAAATTGGCAGTGAAAAAAATCTTTCGTATGACATTATCTCCATTCCTCAAGAGGAATAAAGTTAGAAAAGAATTTGCATAAACTTCCTAATTAAACAATTAGTTATATAATTTATAACATGTTTTTTAAGGCAAATGTGAAGTTAAGAGTATTCATGAACATAATTGAAACACTTAAATTCTTATTGCATTGATTTTAGAAAGGCATAGCAAATTTGGATAAAGTCTTAGAAAGAAATCTTAATTTCAAACGTCATTTTCATGAACCTAATTCGAACTTGGAAGGTAAAATCTCTCACTTTTTTTCTATGCTTATTGAAAAACATTTTTAATAACACTAAGCACTTGTTCATTTTGGTATTCAACCATAGCTGCTTTCAACTGCTCCCAATCGCTAACCGCTAATCCTAACCACTCCTAACTGCTCCTGACCGCTCTCACTTGCTCCCAACCGCTTACAACTGCTCACAACTGCTCAAATTATTTTACAAATGCTAATCCAACTGCCTTAGAGCTGCTTACAACTACTCATAACTGCTTCCACCTGCTTACAACTACTAATCACAACCTCTCATAGCCCCTTCTGATGGCTAATGATTCCTTGCAGCCGCTAAAACGAACAAGCCCTTATTCCTAAAACATTACAACTTAAAGAAACAGAGTCTTTAAACATACCAGCTCAAACATAGCCTTTCGAAGTATGAAAGCATAACATGAACTTGGTCCCTTAGTTCTACTTAGAAGTATCTGAGAGTCGTACTAGACATGCACATATACATAGAAACATAAAAGAACATTATAGACATCCAAATGCATCTCATCTTTGGGTCGGTATCCGTGTCTCATTCCTCTTACTACATGGCTCTTTAGCTTTTTCACCTAAAACAAAAAACGCAAAGCAACTAGGCAGCATGAGCTGAGGGCTTAATATGTCTACCCCGTACAGCAATTTATATTTTTGTAAGATCAGTGAGTGCGTATTGTTAAATTCATTTTATGTCAAAATAGGCGAGAGATTCTTGTTATTTCTTTTTCTTAAAAACACAAGTGGATCCCCATGATATAATTTCCTTTTCGATGCTCATACATCTTACCGAAATTTGAGAAGTGTACTCTTGGGTCCATAATTCATATGCATCATTTTCCTCTTGATACAAGTGAGCGCACTAAATAAATAGTGAAAACATTCATAAAGCATGCCTAAAATATTCATCATTCTTTTTTCTTAAACAATAACTTTCATTATTCTTTTCTTAAATAATAACTTCCTTCCTTTAACTTAAACATTCAATAAAAAGGGGTATGGTCAATAGACGCAGCTTTGCTCATTTTTCTAAAAATTCCTTTTTAATTGAACCGTTGCTTTTTAGAATTCAAAGAGCTTCCCCCGTTAGAATACTTACGCTCAAGAAATAACTTTGTATTCATTTAAATATTTGTGAGTTTCGTGCTTTTTGGCTCCCTTTTGAGGAAGATTTAGGATCTTCACAAAATTGATCATTATGAGTGTTACAACATTACTATCTTTCCTGTAACTAATTCAACTTAAGACTTCTTTTTTAAACTTCAACTTTCTTCATTAATAGAAACTTTAGTTTTCAAGTCTGAGAAGGCTTCTTTTGACTTGAAATAAAATCCTTGTTAAAAAAAAAAAAAATCATCTTTCCATAGTGACTAACGTAATACTTTGCTTCTTTTAGGACTTTCTTTATTATGACAACTTTTGCCTTTTTCAGAAAACTCTGATTAGACCATTTTTCTTTTTATCTAAAAGAATGTTCTTCTTAAACCCCTTTTGAATAAAAATTCATTTTAAATGATTTATTCTTTAATATTCAAAGTTTCTTCAAAAAGAGGTTTTTAATGAAAATAGTAAGAAGAGGGAAGCCTTTTAAACATAAATTTCCTTTGCTTATCTTTGCATTTTAATCCTCACATTGTTTCCTTACTCCTGATAATCTAGGCACAAAATACAATAGCAACTATCACATAGAGTTTCATATAATTGACTTTGTTCAAGAGCCCCAACAATGTCTTCATCAGATGACTTTATAATTCTAAACTTTAACTTTTCATAATCACTTAACTAAAATGAGCCTAATTCTTATTTGACTTCACCAACTAATGCACTTAGCTAATTTCCCATAATCCCATTCAAGCTCATCTTTCACCTAATTTTCTAAGTTTATTCTTCTTAAATTAAAGCTCTCATCTTGACATGCAAATTCTTAAAATATGCACATTAAACTTTTTATCATGTATACAACTTTATTCTCAATTTAAAATTTGAATCACACCATTAGATTCTAACTTGGGTCATAACCAAGGGAAATCATGAAATCAAAAGTTTAAAATCACCTTCATCTCCCTTTTCCTTTTTATGGTTTTCATGATTAAACTTCAAAAGATAACTTTTGAACTTTTAAATCATAAAATCATCATAATCAATTTGAGATAAGAACAAGCATGCTTTTTGATCATCCAAACTTTCAAAATTTCACAATACCCATTTTAATATGTAAATCCACATAATCCATTAAAACCCTAAATCAAACTTTTGACATGATCAACCCCCATTTTCATACTTTAAATATGGTTCAAATTAAATGGATTTCACAATTGCATATAAAGATTCAATTAGTGAGAGAGTGGATTGAATCTAAGAGGGATCCAAAAAGGTTTAAAACTATATCCAAATGCTAAAATTCCTAAAACAAAAAGTGAGAGAGGAAAAGAGGTTGTTGTCATCGCGGTCATAACAAGGAGAAGCTAGGGAAGGAAGAAGAAGGTAGGATGAGAAAAAGGGGTGAAAAAGATGTTACATTTTTTTTTTTTTTTTCATTGGAGTTACTTGGGGAAAAGGTCCACTCCCTTGCACAAATCTCAATTTTTCATCAGATCCTCATTTCTATAATTTGTCCTTACTAATTCATAAATTCCTAATAATTCACATAAACTTTTCATTTTCCCTAAAATTCTTCCGCTTGTTTACATTTTCAATTTTCTCTGCAGTTAGAGATAAACTTTTCTAGAGAATAATCTTCTTCAATTCCTTCTTTCTCTTAGCTCTTGTGTGACGTCTTAGTAACCCATTTTGAGGTTTCACTTGGCTCAAAACATCCTTACTTTGTATCAGATAATTTGACTTTAACTCTTACTAATAAATTAAATAGAAAATAAGCTTTTCACAATTTATAATTCTTTTCTTTTCCTTACTCATTGCCAAGTCGCTTAGGGGTGCTCCTAGCCTTGCAAAAATATTGATAATAATCTTGGAAAACAATTAAAATGTCTTTATAATGTTCCTTTTATCAGTTTAATAAATGCCTTCAAAATAACAAATCAAGTTTCTTAACTCTTCCTCATTTCAAAATAAATAAAGGTATTTCTTTGAAAGGGACATTAGCACAGCTCATTGATCTTTTGTATGCATTAGCTCAATTTACAAAGGTTAATTAAACATGCTTGAAAATTATGAAGTTACAGTTATGCATGTGATAATTTGTTAGCTTAATCATATGAAAGGTTGGAAAGTTGGAATAAGTATGGGAAAACATAGCCAAAACAAGTTGGAAATATGGTTGAATTCCAGTGATTTAAATCCATATATCCAAAATTGATAATTTTATATGGTATGCTACCTTATCAAATTGCCTTTCAATAGCCTTTGGAAACAACTCTATAGCATAGGTGGAGATATAATCATTTCATCGAAACTATGCAATTTGCATATGAATTGTGCATGGCTCTATTCAGGTTAGAATTTGACAGTCACATTGTGACGTTTGCATTTTGATGTCTAAATGATAGATATATGATTCTTCCTGCGCTTTTTATAATGGGTTCATATGAGATATTTTGAGGTAGAAGTGAAAGATATGAGGTGTCTAAGTTGACCCTAAACATCTAGCCTATTTGATTATAATTCTTATGAAAACTTATTAGCATAGATGTTATAACTTTGAAGCTTAAGTAATTACAACCTATTGGTAATGGCAGTATATTTCATTAAGAATTTCAAAGAACAATTCAAGAAATGAGGGCTAGAACGATTTATTAGCAATCATCATGATGGCAAGAGTGAAAGTATATTATTACATTGACTTAAGCCTACGTTGTATCCGTGTTAGGTTCTACGTCCTAATGAAAAACTATGTAAGAATTTATGATGAAAACAAGTGAAGAATGCATTTTGATGACATCCAAAGAATTATTGTACTTGAGAGAAAACTATAGTAAACATGAGTCATATGTGTGCTCATAGTTATGAAATATCTACCCTGCTTGGTTTTTAAGAGAATTGATGAAAAATTTTGTTGATATTTTGTAAAGCCAAATTCGGATATGTGCTTACATGTCCAAGGCTTGGTCATTGGGAAAGTCAACCTCATTAGAGCATAAATCAATTAGAGGGTCTCAAAAACAAACTCTAGCAAAATGAGAAATAGAAAAAGGAAGCTCAATTATGAGGGAAATGGTGATAAGACAATGTGAGTCCAATTGAGTCACTTGACAATAAATTTTGGAGATCCTAAGAGCTATAGGTACATAAATATTCTAAATGAGAAGCTTTTGTACGCGCTTATAAGTGAAGTTCCATGAAGTGCTAAGACATTAAAGGGAAAGTGTGGCTCAAAGAAATAAAATATTTTTTGTGTGCAAACTTAGGTGAAGAGTTTATACGAAGGAAGTTTTTGATATTTGAACCAAAAAAAAAAAAGGAAAGGAAAAGAGAGATTAGAGAGGACCTCCATAAGTAAAGAGCCATTATTAAAATTTAATGTACTAGCATGGCTAAGGGAACTAAAAGAAGAATAATTTGAACAACTTCACGAATGTCTAAGTTAGACGATAAATGAAATCTCTAATATTCAAGCTTAGGGAATGCGAATATGAGTAAAAGAGTCATTATCTACAATTACATCCCTCACTAGGGAACCACATATGCAATGAGGAAAGAGCTAAAGGAAAATATGAAGAATAAGATAGTTATTTGAAATGAGAACCCATGACCAGAGGTTTAGGTTCTTAGATAACAAACACCCAAATAAAAGGCATGGTAGAAAATCAAAGGAAAAGTAGCAAAATCAATTGATCAAGAGAATCTCTAAATGAATTAAAGAGGAAAATGGAAAGGAATTTCCAGTGATACAAAGGAAATCTTTCATGAGTGATTCATAGAAATGTACAACGGCATTCAAACAAGAATAACACTTAATGAGGAAAAAAAGATCAAAGACGTCAAGAGAATAAGTAATGAACAAGCTTTCAAAGGCAAACGTGGTATGTCTATTGTCTACACTTTAAAAAATGATGTTCATGTTTATGACGCAAGTGAATTTTTTATGAATGATTATACAAATATGTCTTATAAATATTTTATGAGGGATCTAATAGAGAGTAAATTAATAAACAGAAATGAGTCGTAAAAGGGATACGTTCCTAATTGAAGTCAAACAAAACACTATGTCATAAGAGGGATACATCCCTAACTGAGAAAAAATTAATAAGTCTGAGAATGTGTACCTCTCTTGTACCCAACATGTATAAGAATAAAGATGAGCTCATGGATAAATAGAATCCCATCAAAGTGATTTTATGCATGTTTGAGAAAGGATGATCAAGGGAGTACAAGAACGTTTTTATACCCTTAATTTGAAAGAAAATAAATTTAAAATATTTATGCAACTCACTTATCTTAAAGTTATGTTTTTACAGTATAGAGATAGATACACTAAGCTTCAGTTCACTCTTCAAACATATTTTAGGTTTTCGATTTTAGGTAAATAAGCCTTAATAGGCGATATTAAAAAGGAAAAAAGAGTTAAGACCAGCGCTAGCACCTAGATTGTAATTCATGGCTGACAAACAAGTTGTTACGTATTTAATCTAGTTGACTCTCAACTGCGCACAACGCACTCAAGTAAACCTTAGGATATTACTATCAAGGTTGATACCAAGCAAGTGATGATCTCTTAAATAAATATCGTTCTTAATTATATAACAAAACCTGAGTTTGTAAGTAATGCTTAGATAAGGCATCATGTTTACCAAGTTTCTCCCAAAGATGAATGTCCCCCTATAATTTTGGAGGAAATGAGCTCTTCACACCACATGCTTTTAAATGCTAAGTTTCATGAATGATTTTAGTTATGATATACACACATGTATATATATATATATA